>VXBA01004409.1:558000-599900 GCA_013399895.1 Serilophus lunatus | reverse complement strand
CACTCTGTGACTTACTCCTGGGATGTAAAGCCAAGCCTCTCAGCCCCTTTCTGAGCTCTAGTTTGGATTCATAATACACCTTTAATCCCAAGAGACAACATGTTGCACATACAGTTTTCTCAGCCACTTCCACTCCTCACCAGATTTATTGTCTTCAAACAGTTCTACCCAAGTTCCACTCCAGGCTTCTGCACACTATTTCTGTTTTGTCTGCGTGAGGTTAACTTTCTTAGTACTCTCTACTATTCATTCAGTCCAGGAATATAATCCCCAAGGATTTCAAGATCTCTTCACTATAGCGGCATTTCCAGTTTCTGACTGTGGAAAAAATATTGATGTGACTTCCTTGAAACCCTTTCCCTATGAAGTGTCAATAATTACCATTTTAGCATACAAAAAGGAGACTTTGGCAGGTTGCCCAGTAACATCAAACAGGTCTGGAATAGTCATAAGAGCTCAGCTTTCTGTAACAGTATCTGACATAATTGTAAGAAATCACATAATTGACTTCTAGGAATTTGAAGAAAAGATATTCCTTGATTAATTTTGATCAGCAACATAAGAGCTATCCTTTTGACACTGGGTTACCAAATTCAAACATAAACTATGACTTCTTTCACTATGTATTTAGTTGCTGTTTCAGTTATGAAAGCATGTTTTTCCTATTGGTTATATTCCCAAAAAATGTCCTGACCAGAGCAGCCTTGATTTAATTTGGTAGTTCTTTGTGCTATGAGGTTTTCACTAAAGCTTTACAAAAACTTTCCTCAAACTCAGAGATTTTTTCAGATTTTTTTTTTTTATTTTGAGGTTAAAAAAAAGCAAACAAACAATAAAATGCAAGAATTAAAAACTGAAAAAAAAAAAAAAAAGAAAGAAAAAGTAGGAAAAGGAGAAAGATGCAACTATCAGCATTGAAGCTGATTATAAGCAACAGTCATTCAATCCAAGCCATACCAAAATGATGCAAGTCAGTGTACACCATTTGGCCCAAAGTTCCTTTGAGAAGCACAAGAATTTGAGTTAGCCTGACTTCATTAGAAAAGCCAAACAGATTTACATTCAGCAAATCTCACTTCTTATCTATGCACCCACTGAGGCCTGAATTGCATCCTTATTAAAAGTTCTTCATACACCACCATATTTGCCATCCCAAGGGAAAGCAGTTTATCCCACTTATTTCAGCAACAATTCAGAGTAATCAGGTAGAAAAAATCCTCTGTTCAAGCAATCCATGTTCAAATTAAACTATTAAATACACCCCAGGAACTATATTCCTGTGTCAAAATGTCTCTCCTTTTCCTTTTATTTTTGCCTTTATAATTTTTAATTTCTATTTCTATATGCTCAGTATATCTCTTTCTAGGATCATAATGTAATCATCAAGTTCATAAAAATATTTGAAACTCCAATACATGTCTGCATCTTCATCAATGTGTTAGAAAGGAGACCGTATAACATGTCAGAAACACATACAGAGAGAAGATGAAGTAAGAGCAGTCAACAAGAAATAGTTAACAATAAATATAATTATGTATGGCACTGAAATACTAAACAAGAAAGAAATCTGGCCATAACCCACTGGTCAACTGAAAGGAGGTTTTTTCCACTTTAAGACCTTCCTAACGGCAGCCAGAGAAACTGATGAAAAAAAGAATCATATTTTATAGACTGATCCATGAACTGTTCTGAATATATTATTTATGTTATTTCTTTTTTATGGCTCTTATAGTAATTCTGTGCAAAATCCCAAGATTCATTCAAACTCCACAAGCACACAAAACTTCCTGTTACTAACACTTAATCAGTCCTAAAATAGACATTATAAACCTACTGCTCAACTAGAGAAATCAGCAAGGAGGCAAAGAACTGCAACAGAAAATTCTGTGAGAAAATGCAAGCAGAGCTGAAAGTTGCTCTGTGACCCTCTGTGATGCCCTCTCTCATGGCCTTTATTAAATGATTTCTCTGCTTCTTTGCCCAGTTTATGCATCATCCCATGTTCAGTAAACACATAAAAGCCAAATATGTAAATGCAGAACTGAAAACAAAGGGCTACCAGGAAGTAAGAAATCACCAATTAGCACAAGTCACCATTGCTTTATGGAAGTCACTGCACTGGTGGATGAGCCAACTCTATATTTCTACTCTAGCAGTCAAATGGCCCTGGGATCCCACAACACTCTCCTTTATTTCTACCCATTTTGCTGCTATCATATCTCTGTTAAACCCTTGGAAAAAAAGTCTTTTATTGTAAAATACTGTTTAAAAACAATATCAAAATAAAAATGTTCTATCAAAAAATACATTTGGGATATTCACTTTGTCACAAATTGCTTTTATAGGGTGGTAGGATGGATACACACACATACATGCTGACTGCCACCCTTATCAGCCCTCCATAAATGTTGTGTACATGGCTCATACACACTCATTAGTTAAATGATTGTCAGTGCATCCTAGAGATCAAAACAGAAGATGCAAGAAATCTGTTTATATACATAAGCTAGAGATTAGACACACGGGACATTACAAGAAAACTGGTTTCCATTTAGAAGAGATGAATTTGTATATGTCACAGAAGAGTTATAGAGATCTGAGAAAAGTATTGCAGTACTTATCATGACTAGCAAACAACTCTCCTTTTCAAATATTTTTATCTTGCTTGCTCTCCTGTTTTCCCCTCAGTTTCTACAAGAAAGACTGTACCTCAGGAGATGCTTTGAGGTAGTGATTAGATATTTTCCCCTAAAGCAGTTAGCACAATTGATTCTTCATATACCAGGATTGCTCAACAGGAAGCTAAACTATAAAAGCTTTCTGGTCAGATGCAAATCTCAACCTTTGATCTTTGCATTTCCTAGTTTATTTGAAACAACCCATATAATATGAAGCAAAAGAGATGTGCCATACACCAGTTACTCTGATGAAGAGTCAGACACAAATCAAATGGCTTGTCAGGGCATGTGGAGCCTTTGCATTTCTCCAGTTTTTATCTGGAGCTAAGACAAGACTTGTAGAGCATGGTACAGCTGATTCCCAGTCTTTCTGAGCAGTAGTTCCTAGCTTCATTCCTAGACACTCTGGTTTTCAGACTATGGAGTCATTATTTCCATCTTTAAAGTACATCTTTAGTGATGTCTTTGGCTGAAAGGAGGCTGGAAACTCAGAGGGAAGAAGTTTGTCTGATTCATGACATGAAATTACCATCTCTCAGGGTAAAGAAATCTTTCTGAACACACTCATTTCTGTTTCTATCTCTCTGAGGAGAGTATCTGCAACAGAAGAAATGCAAGCAGCTTATTCACAAACTCAGAAGCATCCTTTAAAACATTCACAGAGAAATATGTATTAATAAATTAATTAAATAATTAATTGAAGATTTAGTATTAGAAATGGAGGTATCTACAGGATTTGGATCCTGTAGATCCAAATGCACTGTGAAACAATACCAACATGCAATATGGCAGAAACACATGCACACGTAATATAAACAACAGACCACATTGACCCCAACTGAGATGCCACAAAATGAGAACATTTCTAGAAACAGACTCAGCCATCAAACAGTTGTCTGCCAAAAAGTAATCTCCACCAAGGCTCCCCGAGCCAATTTCTACCCAAGCCACCTGCATCAGGCCTCTTTTTATCTGTTCAGCCATCAGCCATTAGCAATGTCACTGTCTCTCTTCAGAGCTGTCCCTGCATTCTATCCCTCTCTCTGATATGGTCCAGAAATTCCCCAGCATTTCAATGTTGACCTCCAGTTTCATTTGTCATTTTCATTATGGATTGAAGACGACTGTTCTTAGGGCTCATCTATTCACATAAGCTGTGCCTAATCTTTTATTTCTGTATCAGTTTATCTTTTTATAGTTTATTTCTACACAGTCCAACAAGCTAGCCTCCATAAAATTCTACCAGGAAAAGAAGTGCTTATATAGGTTTTAGCTTATTCACATGTCTCTATCAGCAGCTCTATTGTCATGCAAAACATGAATGGATGAATCCTTAATGCTGCAGGTATATTTTCTCCTACAGTGTGGTCCTTTTTAAAAAATTTCATTCATTCATTTCTTTAAAAAAAACTTTCTTGTTGTCTACTTCAGGTCACATCTGTTAATCCAGTGTCAACTCCATTATTGCCAATTACCTTACAAAACCTAAATTTTAACATAAGAAATAGAAATATTCATCATGTCATTTTATAACCCACCAAGTGCTTATTCTGACTAAAGCACTGATTTCAAAATCACAGCAAGCAACTAAGACATAATTAAACTTTTATCCCTTCAGATTTTGAAAGATATGTATTTCCTTTAAAAAAATTATAAAAAAGAAAAACAAAAGAAAAGGAAAGAAAGGAGTTTTCGGTAGCAGAAAGTTTTTGTTTCATTTTACATTAGAGCAGGAAGACATATTTTCTTACAAGTACTAGATATAAAAGAAAAAATTAAGAAGGAAAGCAAGTTTTGTAATGGGATATTTACAATTAATATTTTATTTTCCATAACACCTTGATATTTTCCCATACTTTGCTTCATTTTCCTACTTACTTCTACATTAAGGTAAGAATAGAATTGACTTGACTCAGCATTAAAGAAAAGTTTTCCATCTGGGACCAATTTACTGAAATATATCTATCCCAGCACAATGGTCAGCTGTATAAATACCACATAACTCCTGAGTCGCCTGTGATGCTTTCCATGCTGTAAACAACACCAGTTCATGAAATGAGCATCCTGAATAGTCATTTGAAACAATCATTTTGCCCATGCTTGTAAGTGGACTTTTCTTGTCAAGTGCCCTCAGCCTAGACCTCATGGAAAATGCGAACAGAAGCCAGATACCAGGAAACTGTTTCAAGAGTACCTATAAACAGTATCTTATTAACTCCATCAGTCAAAGGCTTACAAATCCAGTTACAGGTACTTCTATTCTGCCCTTCACTGCCCCAGTTCCACTGATAATCTGTCCTGGGTCACCTCCCAGATAAAAATGCATGTTTGGTTTTTTGTGTGGTTTTCTGCCAAGGTCTTGACACCTTACTACAGCCTTTAAATGCAGAACTCATGCAAACAAGACCAGTGGTGGCCTCTGCAAGTTCAAGCATCACTTATGGCAGTACAAACAGATTCTTTAAGTATAAACTAAATATTGCTATTCAACAGAAACTAACCATACTCAGATAGTGCTTGTCCAGGCCTCTACCCAGATAAAGTACTTTAAGCTCATATGTACCAACACATGAAATCTCACAACTCAGATTCAGTGCTTCAACCCTTGCCCTGGAGGAATCCCAGAAGAGACCACAAGACCAGTGTCTTGGGACCCTGGCACTGCATATTTTGCTTCTGCAGGAGATAAAGAGCTAGGTCCCAATTCCAAAGTACTATCATCCCCTGATAAAGCCTTTTTCACATGAAAGTCATACATACACCTGGCTGCTGCAGTTCTGTTCCCCATGGGCAAGGAACTAAGTCATTCACATGAAGCATCAGTCTTCCTCTGATTGAGCCACTGGTCATTTTTGCAATTGCCAATTTGCTTGCAAAAACTGTGGTTTAACACAGTCCAGAACTATGTGTGTATATTCAGTCTTTCCTACTTTTAAAGACCATTGAGAAGACTCCCCTGGAACTGACCGCAGAAATGGACCATAAAGGAAAATAATTAAGTCAAGACAAAGTTATCACCTGCCATGAGGATTGGCTGAACACACAGTAAAATATAAGGCTTGGAGGAAAGCAGATTCACTTCATGCCAGGGCCTAAGCTCCATCCTTTACAGCATTTCTGTGCAGACACTGCCACAGAGAAGCGAATCAAATCCAAACCAGCTTGTGTTTATCCTCTTTCTTCCTAAGACTTTATGTACTGTTGTATCTCACCGCTTCCCTCCTTCACTACCTAGCATGTCCTATTGTTCTTCTTTGTCAAACTATCTAATTAGTTTGGGGCCAGATCAACAGATTACTCATTATAGAAGGCTAAGCAAATCACCCATGAATAAGCGTTTACTGGATCAATCCCTTAGACTGTCAGCTCTTCCTAACAAAAACTGTGCTATATTATTCACAAGAGTAGTCTGTAAACCAAGTGTGTTGTATACATAATTTATTTAAAAATAATAATGGTACACTAAGAATGAATAACATGCCAGCAGGAAAATTCACTGACTCACATATCAGTTCCATCAGGAACTCAGAACTGCTCACATACAGCTGAGGCTTGGAAAACCAAACGGATGATAAGGCAAAGGACCAAGAGTAAGAAAAGATGCAATATTACTCCCAGCACTGCCACAAATAAAACTGTCAGGACAAATCTTCAGAACTCTCTGTGCCTCAACTTTTCCTTCTGAAGAAATAATAATACCAAAGGGGTAAGTACTCTCCTATTCCTACTTGATATACTCAAGGATAAACCAGGACTTGGAAATAGAAGGATGATTTAACATATATTAAAAACATGTAATACGTAATTGCATATTTACACAGTTTACCATATAAGACACTTTATTTTGTTCATTATTTATAGATGATATCTCAAAATCTACAACATAGCATATACTTAAAGGAAAAAGACACTTCTGCACACGAGCGTGTGGGATGTGTGCAACTGTCATGTGAGCTACGCATTGACACAGACAATTTATGTTTACAGAACACAGACAGTACACTAGAGCAGAAAATGTTTTATGTTAAGGTATAAACCTATGACATTGACCTTTTTGCTTCACCATTTAATTCAGCCTTGACCCTCCAGCTTCTAAATATTCATGACTAACATGACCTCCAGGCTTTTCTGTCACACGCAGTTGTATCAAAGAGTTAGAAAATTAACTCGTCCACACGCCGATGTTTGGGGGAGTTTTCTCCTCCTGCTACTATTATACCAGTGTCTTTTTGTTTTTCTCTTTGCCATCTACAATAGCCTGGCTATTCTTCTTTCATATTTAAAAACCTTTATGCAAATCAAGCTGGTAGCACAGCAACCTAAAGTTCTTGCATTAATGCAGAATATTATTCACATATAAAAATTCCATTTAAATCCCATTAAGGTTATGACATAAATCCAAACAAACTAGAAAATGCACAGTTAAGGTGGAAAACTGACATATGTCTTCCAGTCTCTTAGCAGAAGAAAGCAGAATAAGAAACCCATTAGCATGTCACCCAGTTGGAGCAAGGCAGTGAAGCATATATGTTACCTTCCTGCCTTTTAACTGTTCATTCCATTGCATCTGGGATTCCTTTGTTTTATTTTCGCTTAATGCCTGTGTCCCGGTGTGAGGGGTCCTAGAAGATAGTTTTTGTCTGTAAATACTTATGGACGATACCCCTTCTGAGGGACAAGAGAGGCAGCCTACTATAAAACAGCTGTAAGAAGGAAAAAAAATCAGATTAGCATTTTATTTTTTTCTGGAGGTGTTTCTGGTGGATAATAAAAGCCAATGACATATATGACATTGTTTTGCAATTGTCACGATCAGCAGCACTGCTGCTGCAATCTCTAGTCATCTACTTTTGTTCTCACATGTTCCTCTCTTTGAATTCCTGACACTTCATAGTAATGAACTGCACTGCAAGGTCTTGAAGAAGACCAGAATTATGTTTCTGTAATACTTAAAACACCCTCAGTATGGCTGAGCTGGAATGGGTGTAGGCACCACTGTCTTTTGGATAATCCACTATGGCTGTTGATGATGTGTATTACACTGGTGTCCCTGGGCACCCGTATCTCCTGCTGCACATACCTGCACAAACAGATGGAACTCTCTGCCTATTACGCATAAATAAAGTTTGACCTTGTAGCCCGGTAATAAGGTTAAGGGGAAAGGGGAGAGATTTACTGGGGTTTTAGCTGTGTTAGTCAAACTACAGATGCCATAGTTAGTTGTGAAACTCAATCAGAATCAAGTCCAGAGTATGTGCTACTCCTTATGTCTGTCATACAGGTAAGTACTGCATAGTGGGCTGCTATTGGAAAGTGTGGGGTTTATTCTTTTTCTTTGGAGACGAATGAAACTTGATTGCAGTTTTTCTTCTTCTTGGTAATGATAAGTGTACAGAAACAAGCTGGTTCAGTCAGTGAAGTTGTTGTCTTGACTAGAATCCCAAGTCTGATTTAAATTAGCCGTTCATAAGACAGACATACATATGCACACACAAGGGCACGCACACAAAGCTTTGAAAGTGGTTCCATCTGTTTTTTGGTAAGGCTGGGTGATAATTACAAAAAGTGGAAATATTTCATGTTCTGTGTTTGTGACCTGACATGTCTTCCTTCATGTTGTCATTGAACACTTCTATCCCAAACAGAACTGGTATTCAGTAGAATTGAGAATTACGTTTTAGAGAGAGGGTGACTTTGTTTTCAATTTAGAGTATATTTTCTTTCTTCTCTGCCTTGAAGAAGTTATTTTTCCCTTCCTCTGTTGTAAGCAAACATTCTAAAAATTATACTTTGAACAGAACACATCACAGACTTCCATGGAAACAGCGGTCAGCATGAAGAAAAGAGTGGAAAGTTCTCAAGGTGACAAAAATACCTTCTACAACGCCATCACAAGATACAAGTTGAACCCTAGCAAGTACAGAAGAAGCTGACATGACAGTACAAAGCTAAACAAGATCACAACATTTGGAAGAGGGAGAGAGAGAAGGAACATATGTGCCTAAAGCCATCCTTTCCTGCCAATTATTGAATCCTTGACAAATGACAAACATTCAGGGTCTATTTTGGATGAACCTTCAGGGAAGGTTGAGAGAACAGCTTGAATCATCAATGTTCGGTGTCTTACTTGGACATTTTACATTTCAGATTAATAAATATGTCCAGTTAGACAAATATCTGTGAAGGATGGGAGGTGCCTACAGGTACATATTATGCTGAAGGTCATAGGAGATGCTTTTAGCCATTGTTCTCAGAAGTCTCTTTCAAACCATGCTGAACTGCTGCAGAAGTCAGCTCTTCACTGGGTTTTAAAGAAAAATGGTTTACATGGCCAACATTTAAAAACACAGAGATGAAGTATATAAGTAACTATCAAGTCTGTGAACAGGTATATTTTTTAGAAGACTTTCCTAAAGAACAAAGATTTTTTTATCTATTATAGTATTCTTACTCTCTTCAAAATCCAGGTGCTCCCTCCTATTCCATCTTTCCTTTTCCCCTATCTAGATGTTTGTGCATTCTCACCCAGAGACTTCTACAGAGCTCTGCCACTACAGTGTTCTCTTCCACCCAGGATTCCCAGCAGTAGTCTTCCTCAACTTCACCTTATTCACAGCTCAGTTGCTGCAGTTTTCTGTCCTGCTCCACGGCTCATGTCTTCCCATTACATATGTTCCTTCCTCATCAAATATAAGCTTATCTTTCACAATTGCCATTTCCACTGCTGCTTGTTCTAGGTGAGCATTTGTTACTCAAACCAAATACCTTTTGCATTTGCTCCTTCCAATCCTTCCTTCTGCACCCACTACTCTGCTTCTCACTTTTACCCAAATATCCTCCTTTCTTGGAATATTTTTTTAAAAACATAGAGATGACGGCAACAGGCAAGTTTTGACCTTTCATCTGGAAGAATTAGTGTTTCAATTATATGTCTGTAAAATTTTTAAGGACATCAGTCTGCAGAGACAACCTCTAATTTTCAATGCCAAGCATGTAGCTCAAATTCCAGAAGGATTAGGTCTCTCTAGGTACAGATAGGATGATTTCAAAGATTTGCAACTCACTCTGTTCAACCTTGCTGATATCCATGCCATCTAATCAAATTTGTCACCCAGTCAGATGTACTACTTGAACTCATCTTGTGCTTTCTTCCAAATCTTAATCAACCCAAAGAAACTAGGTAGCTTAAATACTGGCATTCAGAGATCAAAAGACTTTTAATATCACTAATTTTGATATAAATGGAGGTAGAGTCTCTTACCCAAGGAGATCAGCCAAAAGATAAAACAGAATAGGGTCCTCAGGAAAGGGATGTTGCTTGCATGGCCTAAGGTTTCAGTCCTACACACCTCCACTGCATGTGTGAGTGGCTTTATTGAGTTATCACGCATTCAAGTGCAGGACTGGGGTTTTTTTAAGCAAGTTAAAGGCTAAGTGATTTGATCAAGGCACAAATCAGCAAGCCAGGGACAGGACTATTACAACATACTAGTAAACCAGTGATACTGAAAGCTTAAACTCTGGAGACAAGAGTCACCTTTTATATATTTGAAGTGTGCTCAGCATAACAGAACTCAAGCACTCCTCACTGATGTTTCTGAGTAGCAGCCTAAAGCAGATAGTAAATATCATGTAGACCAATGGGCATGGGGCCTTATACAGTTTTTTAAAAACTCTTGGGATCATAAAAACATCAGCGTTTCAACAGAATAATGTGGGTCCTCTTCAAAATGTCTCAAGCTACTTTTTTGGATCAATCGAATAAAAACATTCTCTGCTAAGAAAGCTTTTCCATATCAAAATTTTATTTTCAGGTGGGCAAACCCTGTGCAGCCTTATCCTGTTATCAGCTGTCCAAACACCACTTCAGTTCTGAAGGACGAAGGCTCTGTATTGTTTGCTGAATCTTAGCCTCAAACATATCAGAAAAAAAGCCTCAATAAATGAAATTCAATGCACAGTCTCCTATTCCAATACTCTTTTAAGTAACATTACCTCGGGATACATTAGTTTCATTATCTCTGTGTCTATAATAAGATCATAGTGCATGACAGTAAAAGATTGCCGTTTATCCTACCACAAAAACATGGTTGGTCACTTTGGTTGGTGAAAAGGTTATATTACTTAAGTCACAGCCCTGTAATTCCTACTCAGCATTGTATCATGTATATGACATTTGGTCCTGAATCCTTCCCATGAGAGGAGGGTTGTTGTACTGATTCAGAATAAATATTGGTGGCTCCTCCAATGAATAGAAAGTTTTATTTCTACCTGAACTGTTCCACACAGGGGAAAAAAGTTATGAAGAACTATTTTGGGTAAAACTACCTTTTTTACCTTTTTTCTTTTGAGGAGCATGTTTCCATACGGATGAGGAAGCTCTTGTTAGATCTAAGACATATATTTTGCAACAGGAACAAATAATTAAGCACTAGCTTATTGCTGTGTACCACTCCTGGCTTGGTTAATCTTTATGATTAAGGCTGAAAAATCTAGACTCAGTTTCTCCATCCTTGGTTTACACAACATTTATGAAGAGTACTCAATGAAAAAGAACAAGAACCAGAGTGTCCACTCAAGATGTTTGTGTTAAAATTTACAGGCCCTACAGATACTTAGCCTTGGCTTTAATTAATCAAAAATTAACATCTCCATGCAGTCAGGGAAGAGATATGTCATCTCCAAAAAAACACTCAAAAGCTTAGTGAAGAGTAGGAGGTTCGAAGAAGTGGTCAGTAAGAAAGAGTGAGAAGAGGAGTATCTTCAGTTTGTCTGAGGACATTTGATATATAATTTAAGACTGCTTAAATTGTGTGCTTCCAGCTAGTGTGTACCCAGACCTGAAAACTCCTCTAAGTACTCAGCAGTGGTGACATGTAGGGATCATGAGCTAGAAGTGAGAAATCTTCTGAGTAACTGCACTTTCTGATGACTCTTCATAGGTACCTGCACTTTCTATGTGAAAAAAAAGAGAGAGAGAGCAAGGAAACAGCAGAAGATCTTACTTTTAAGATGGAGTTGGTTCTTTCTATAATGGAAAGATGGTAGTATTTGTCTTTCTGAGATTTCAGAAGACTTCATTCAATGATACAGCCGACCCCTTCCTATTTACCAGGGGCTTGTGCTTTCTGAGACACAACACCAACAATAGATCAGTGGGACAAATTTTAGTACTTTAAAGTCTTTCCACCTACTTAATTTAGAGCACCATACATATGTGGGCTATCTAGCTCGGGTTCACTGCCCAAGGGTTTGTCTCAGACGTTTGTGGAGAAACAGTTGCAGAAGAGACATCTAGAACACAGTGAGCTCCATATAAATGGCAGTTATCACTGAAGCTATTCACTGTACAAGACTGATAGAGACTTCAAATATCTACTCTGGTAGATTTCAGCTGTGCTGAAATCTTTTCTGAAAGTAATGTCTGTGAGTTATCATGTTTGTGAGAGAGGCAGGGCAGCCACTCTGGAGTAGCACTAGCAATCCCACTGATAGCACTCTCCCACCCAGTGGTGCCTCATCTTACACATGGATTCACGAGAGACACTGTGATAATGATCTTCAACTCTTCTTTCCACGTATCTCCGTAGTCTGTCTAGGATGGCATCAAAATGAAAAACCAATGGTGTACCACAGAGGAACAATGTTTTAATTGGTATCAAAGATGTGGAAGAAAATTATGTAGAGGACCATCCCATGCACATTCCTCTCAAACAGAATTTTAAATACTCTGTGGAAGAAGACAGTGTAACTTGCATATTTTCTGCCAGTCACCTGGGGTTGGTGGAGCTTATAAAAAATAACAGAATCATAAAATCATAGAATAGTGGAGACTGGAATGCCTTCTAAGATCATCAAGTCTAACTGTTAACTAGCACCACCATGTTCACCACTTTAGTGGGTCAGGGAAGCAGTTTTGTTTTGGGGGGAGGAGGAAGATTGGTTTTTTTAAACTTGTTTTTTATTCCTTGAGAAGGGAAATAGCCAACTTGGATGGTGAAACTCCTCCCCAGGTGATTGCAGGGAGTGACTGCGGGACCGTGTCTCAGTGGGGACCCCTCCCCTGGTGACTGTGCTGGGGCAGGGTCTCTCCTCGGCTGCCCCCGTGGGTCCAGCCCCTGCTGGGCCGGGGTTCTGCCCGCGGTGGGTGGCAGAGCTCCCCCAACCCCTGGCAGCCCCTGGGGGTTGGGGCCAGACCTGGCAGTGATGGCAGCCGGTGCACGGGGCAAGGTTAGCCCCTTGGGCCAGCACTGCTGCCTAGAGTGGATCCGTGGCAGCAGGGGCAGCCCACGGGCAGTGCCCCCGAGCCCCAGGCATCCCCAGCGCTGGCAGGGCAGTGGTTTCTCCTGGCAGGCGCCTGGCAGGAAACCCCGCTGGCTGCGGCTGTGGCCCTGCGGCCCCTCCCTGCGCTGCTGGGAAGCATGTGATGGCAGCTACCCCCACAGGCGGCTCCCCCACAGCCCCACCACCTGTGGTGGGTCCCTATAAGCGTCAGGGGCCCTGCAGATGGTGCCGCTGGCCCCAAGAGTGCCCCGCGGCTGGCGGCCATGGCAGCAACTGGGCCCCAGGTCCAGAGCACATGGCTTTTTGGCAGGAAGCGCCATCCTTGCCTCATGGCAAAATCTCAGACAGAGGGGCAGTGCTGAGTGCAGCCAAACAATAGGAAGGCTACCTGCCCAGGAAAAGGGCCCCAGTTCATGCAATATCAAGAGCATGTAAAAGTCAGAACCCCAGAAGTCCTGTCCCCTTTGGTCAGCTCGTCATCGTCCAGATAACATCAAGTGCCGTTCCTTCTGGTCCCACCCGGCTCTCCTTACCACCAGCACCGGGGTTCCAACAGTGGCACCAGGAGACCACCCAGCTGCAACACTGTGGTATCTTTTCCCCTTGGGTTCCCGGGGGGAGAGTGCTCCTCACTGTTTTTGTCTTTCAGAGGCTCCAAGGGCTAGGAAACCATCTTTGAGTCAGCTTTCCCTTCCTTCCCTCTGCTCCTCAGCTACCATCCTGCTTGGAGGAGTAGTTTGTTATTTGTTTTCTTTTTATTTTCATTTTATTGCAGAACATTGTCGGGTCTGTTGTGTGTATTTGTTTAGTGTCTAATGGGATTCTGTAGTTCGATAAAGACCCATAGAAAATAAAGCTGTGTTTGCTGTTGCATCTCTATTCAGTCTTTCATCACTGTTGCGCCCCCTAGTGGTAAAACCACCACAACCACCAAACCATATCCCCAGGTATCACAACCACACATTTTTTGAACACTTCCAGGAGTGGTGATTCCACCACTTCCCTGGGCAGCTTGTAAAGTTGACCAGAAAAAAAAAGCATCCCTTGTGAGTCTATTTCAAAAATTTGAGTACCTTCATGTGAAACACATTGTTATGCCATAGCTGGTGCAAGATACAGTGAAGAAAGCATTAATATTAGTGGTGAGGAAGAGGGAAATATTCTTCTGATTAAACATCACTGTAAGTGTAGTCAGTTTTGCTGAACCTTGTATTCATTGATGAGGATGAGAATAATAATTATGAGATCACAAATCATCTTACCCTACAGAAGATACGTAAAACCATTAAAAAGAATCTCTTCCTAAAAATACTTGTTTTTCTCTATGTACAGTATAAAGAAATTCTGTGGGGACTGTAATCCTTAAATGGTTACCATATAAATGTCTAAAGCTAGGTGGGAAGAAGCTCACCCTCTATTTTAGCTCAGGTCAGCCAACCAGAATTGCAAGTAGCGCTTTGAGTCCCTCACATGACTTCATACAATTCTGTTCTCTTTCTACCAGTTTGTTGAGTGTCTGCAGAAATTTCCTGTAGTCAAATCAATGAAGAGCCTCTCTACAGCCCTTTGCTTAGCAGTTCATCAGGAAGTAACATAAAGTATCATACTTTATTTGCTTGACCATTCATGAAATTGTGAAGGGACACAGCTGTGCTCATACTTTATTATTATATTTCTCCTCAAGAGCTGAATCAGTAGGACGACTTTAGGCACAGTCCCTTCTGTGTGTGCTACTGTCAATCATGCATTGGTCTTTTCAGTCAGACTGTTTCTTCCTAAAGATTTACACTTGTTAACATATTGCTGCAAAGCATTAGGTAAGAATCTATATAATAACAAATGCTTTGTTTCAGACACCTTGATTAAAATTTGTAAGGTCATATTGATTACATTCCTAGTAAAAATTGACAGCATGGTTGAATTCATACAACATCTTGTGTCGGGTTGCCCATGCAACGGAAATAACAGGAAAAACATCTGGATAACTTGCATTTTTCCTATGTATTTTCTTAAACTTTGATTGATGCTCTTTAGATGTGTTTCATCCAATCACAACATTATATCTCAAAATCCTGAAATAAACACTGCTTGGCTGATCTATGCTTTCTCTCTTTTAGAAATGCAGGAAGATGAAGTGTAAAAGCAGAGATCTAACAGTCTCCTGGCAGCTATTCTGCTCCCAGAAGAATGGCAGCAGCATCTGTCCCCGGGAGGACTGACAACTTCATGCTCAGCTCTGCTATGGCCCCCACTGAGGCCTCTAGGTTGTGCGCTTAGCTCCGGCCACATGCAGACATAGGAGTTGTATTATCTAGCTTCCTTTCCCACAATCACAGCTATCTCTGCTCATATGCTTTTCTTATATTAGCCTTGTATTTCCCATAATTTGCGAGACTGTTTCACGGATTTATGCAGCTCCATTTCCTCTTCCCACCTTCCAGCAACTCCCTGTTTTCTAGCTAAAGGCTTCCTCAGCCTTTAGTCACCCTCAGTCCAGTGGCACTGTCTCTCTCTGCCTCCTCTCCTTGATGTTTTTGTCCAGCCAGCAAAAATCACGACAGCTTTACTCATCCAGCAATAACTAATTCTGCTGGTCCTGGACAAGGAGATTTTTCCCATCTTGCTCTCCTCCCTGCACATAGTAAATATTTGCATAATATATTAAGTATGTGGAGAAACCTCAAGAGATTTGGTTCAATGCCTTTTGGATAAGCACCTGAAAAGCTTGGCTGTTAGTGTAAACCTAATCCAAACAATCTGATTCTTGAGTTAATGGGCTGGAAATCTTGTAAGAACAGGTTGTTTCACAGTACAAGATTTCTCATAAATTTTGCTTCTGCTATTGGAATGGTAGTACAGTGAAAATAACCTCTTGTACTATTTTGACACCTCAGGGATTCAGGACAAAGCGATAAGAAAGTTACCCAGATTTTCTAAGCCTTACAAAAGTATCAGTCACCTTAAACTGATGTTTCAGATGAGAACTCAGAATGGGAGATTACAACATCTAAGCCAATTCAGCTGGTTTTTTATATCAGTGTTCACACAGTTTATTGATATGCATCAGGTATTGGTAAAATAATACACTACATACTCTGACTGACTGGCTAATAGGAATCTGTCAAACTATGAATGCTATAACAGTCACATAATAATAACACAGCACTACAGGAGGTAATAAATTACATACTTGCCACCATCCTTCATGTATTCTATATGGACCATGGAGTTATGGTTATTGGTTGCAGTGTGTATTACCAGGTCCCAGGGTCACCAGAACAGAGTTAAATGATGTAAGGGAGTAAGTAAAATGATGATCTATGTTCAAAACCAGCACTAGCCTTGGTACCTGTTTACCTCATGCAGTATGTTTATATACTAAGTGTGAATAATCAGGTTCCCTGAAAAGGCAGAGAAAATTGACAATGCCAGGGCAGAATAGCACTTTCTGTTTATCAGTAATTTTGGATTGAAAACCTTATTTTTGTAGGGGCAGCAGGTTTTGGGGGATCGCTCAGAGTTGGCAAAGTTTCTCACACAGATCTGTAAGACTCTCTACCCAGGAGGGTATTTGTTTTCCTCACCAAAGTGCATCAGCAACCATCAAGTGGAAAGAAAGTATTCCAGTAGCTCTGTATGCCACTCTCAGATAACAGCTGAGCCCCAGACCAAAAGCCACAATAATAAATAATAATAAATAATCCTACCTTTTTGTTACTGCTACTGCTCCTGCTTGAGGAAAAGGAGCAAATTCTTTCAATTTAAACAATGCAATATTTGTGCTTTAGTTTGAAGCATCATCCACTTACAATTTATTCATGAATCTTTTCAACTTCATTTCATCTCCACACTTCAGTGTAATGCATATCCACAGATTTGGTAGACCTCAGAGACAACTCTGATATATCATAACTTATACTCCAGGGAAGCATGAGAATGGAATACACAGTGGTTCTGTACAATCAGAGACCGTTTCCAGATTCACTAGGGAAGATGGTTCTGGATAGGGAAAAACAAACATAGTTACATGAAATTGTATTGCTAAAAATTCCCAATTATGTAAATCAATGATATTTTACACTGTGCATGGATTTATAGACTATTTAGGTTTGACCGATACAGCTATAAGCCGCATACTGTCAGCAAGTTATGTATCTTATGGTGTCAGCAGAAAAAAAAAAATGAGGATGAGGGTGTCGCATTTACATCTGAGATGAAATTTTGTTGTAGTTTCAAAGCAGATGTCATCTCAGGAAAAATTATGCTTAGGCAGGAGTTTTCATGTAAATAATTTTCTACTGGGCAATCTATCGTTGTTTGGATTTTTTTAAAAGTATTTATATAAACCCAAAGATTTCTAAGAGCAGCTATAATGCTGGCAGAAAAAACAGGAAAGTGGAAACAGAGCCCAAGTGCCTCAACTTAAAGAATCCTTAACTCCAGATCTCATTTGCTCTTTTACCTGTTTAGCTAACAGTCAAACACATTAAACAAATTATTTTCTCTGTCCCCTCTGCCCCTCGTATGTGTCCAACATATACATTATGTCCAATTACATCTCTGGAAACCATCAGCAAGGCTTGGTGAGAATACCTGGGCAATAACATCCATTCTTTTTTTAGGTGTTCAGTTTGCCTCGTATTGATTGCAGCATGTGCTTTTAACGCTTTCTGTTTCTGTCCTGCTGAGTGCAAGGCCAGACACATCTCTGTACCAAATGCTGACCCGACTCATTTGTGCCCTCCATCTGAAAACAATGAGGTGCTCAGGTGTAATTGTACAGAATTTGAACAATAATCCTGGCTTTCTCCTGAAAATGAACATCAGTGCATGAAAGGTAATATACCCCTATTTTGCTGAGTGCAGGGCTCTGAAAGGTCACACTGGGAGAGAGACTGTGGATTGCTTGGAAAATAGCCAATTTGATTACAATGGGCAATTCTGAGTTTAGAGTTTGCTTATGTCTATACTGCCTAGAGTGGCATCATTTGTAATAAAAACTGTATCGCAGAAGTGCTGTAGAAGAGGCTGCAAGTCTGACTTCTATTCTGCTGAAGAATCAGAATGGGGAATTAAATAACAAACCCAGAATACAACCTGCTTAACATTGTCCACAACAGGGATATTCAAAGTAAGTTCAGAAGCATTACATTGATATTGACATATGGCTGCTAAACAGTCACCATTAGCATCATTTTGGGGACGAAATGAACATTAAAAGTTACTGTCAAGTTTCAAAGGATCATTTTCATTTTTACAAATACAAAATTCAAAACAAACAGAATCTGAGTCAGCTCTCACTGTCTGCATCACTCTTCTGGAACTTGCCATGTGCCTTCCTGTTAACCCAGTAGTTAACGTGACCAATTCGAATTCACACATAACAACATTGCCTCAGGTGATTCACAAGTCCTTCTTATCTCATTGCAAGAAATGGCAGGATTCAAAAATCTCTGGTCCTCATGCTTAGACCCAGCTATTTGGTCAGTCTTATATGTAAACTGAAATTCCACATACCTTTTACAACAACACTACTGTTTTTTTCCTGTAATTCCCCAATGTGAAGCATCATTGTTAGGGCCACTAAAATGAGTTATTTCAAGATTATGCTGTATTTGCCTAGGGTTTGCAGTCATCTGGTAAGTCTAACACACATCCACTGGGGTGCACATGCTCAGCAGGTCTGACACCTTTAAAAATATGGCAGCCCTAATTATAGGTTCTTGCAGATGGGTTGCTTACATATTGAAGCTCCCTCTCAATTCTTTGCATATTTATAAGTATCTGATTAATGAATAACCAGTGGGCTGCAATTGGAACGGCGAAAGACTTGCAAATGCCCTTAGTAATTTTAGAGGAGGCCACATCAACCTGCTCTGAGTTTCCTTGTTTCATTTAGTCCTATTGGCAATCAGAGCTGCTCCCCCTAACAGCCTCATGTGATGGCTGCACAATACACTAATAAAGTATTAGTATGTGATTCTTTGATGGAAATCAACTGTTTTTAGCTAAATACCAGGGTTGAATATACCATCTTAATTGCAAGGGGGGAAAAAACCCAAACCAAAACAAAGGAAAAAAAAATCCTCCATCCAATTATTTCCTGTCTCTAATAATTTTTCTAGGTTTCTACTCCCTGAGGAGCTTTCTTCAAATTTTTGAGATGGTAATCAACAAGAAATCCATTCAATTTCTACCAGAAATAGCCAAAATCTCTTCAAACATCTTGAATAAGTGCGAAGGACTAAATGGAGGCCAAAAAACCTGCTGTTCTTGCCATAAATTCTCAGTACCTCATTTACATAGGTAGTTTCACCCAAACACCAGACTCTGATGAAGATCACTCATCACTCTAGTTTTCTGGTACCTAAGCATCTTTTCTTAAATTTATTATCTTCTGCTATGGCTGTCTTTGATGCTTTTCATGAAAGATTCTCCTACCTCAATTTCCAATGACACTAAGACAATCAAGAGTAATCTGAAGAATTTTCACCCAATATTAAGCATTAATGGCCTAGTTTTCAGTTTTCAGTTCATTAAGAACTCCTCCCAAAATAATCCATTTTGTGGTGGTCTGGGGGCTTTAGTCTAGTAAGAGGCAAGTGATTTAAAGAACTTTCATGTAGTCATTTAAAAACTTTCATAAATTGACAAAAGGAAAAATAAGATACAAAATAGTCACAAATTGAAAGCAGACTGCACTACAGGTTTTCAACTTCCATGGAGAGTTTTAATACATGTTTCTAGCACTGGTTCTTTTTTTTCTTTATTTACTATTGAAAGCTTTAATTTAAACATCATGCCACAATTCTTCACAAAGAAGCCAGGGGGTGGGCAGTGGGAGTGGTGTAAAGGGGAAATCTAACAAAAAATTATACGTCCTTACTTGGGTTACAAAATTTCTATCATAAAGAAATGCAGAGAAATTTGCTTATTTTTAAGCATTCTGAGAGAGTTATCAAGACATTATTAGAAATAAAGTCTAGGCAGAAAATAATTTTCACATCCATAAGGATTTGAATTTTAAATTATTTTCCCAACCTCAAAAATAAAATCTCATAGAATCGGAGAATATTGTAAACGGCAAATGATCTTTTTTGGCAAAAACACCAGTCAAAAAATCAGTGGCATTTAAATGAAATGTTTAATTTGACCTAGTTTATCATTCCTACATAAAAGAAAACGTTGTTTCTGAGCGGAAAAAACCAATGTTCATAATTTTTGTAGATAGTAAAGTAGGTATTTCTTATTGCACTCGTTATTTATTAACAAATAACTCACTTAAATGAAACAGTTCATTTTCTGAAATTCTTACAGCAAGTCAGTATTTTTCATTGAAAGATATAACAAAGAATTCCCAACCAACCACAACAAAGAAGATTCCTCTACTGGTGCATTTTATCACCCACCATTTATCTTCAGGTGTGGCTTAAGAAGCATTGACTTTTCTCCTGTCTAAGATATTATTGAAGCTTATGGACCTCTCTCCTGACTTTTTTTCATATAATTAAAATCATCCAAACACAGCAGAAGAGTATTTATTTCCCACAAATCACCTTTTTGAAATACTACAAGAAACAACGGAGAATCTTCTCATCACAGGAGTGCCATCTTATCTTCTGTATGTATGAACTGAAGGTGTACAAAAACAAGAACTTCAAATTTCACTATCATCTAACTGAAACCACTATCCCTTCTGATTTGTTCCTATATAGGTGTCAAGTGATATCACAGTTCATCTGTTCTCTCAGTCACATTCAGTACATAGTTCTAACACTGAAAACTCTCTGTTTTCTATCTTAAAAAAAGGAAAGGAGGATCGAAGAAAAAAATCAGCTTCTTCTTCCCTTTCTTTTAATTAACCTTGAATGAGGAGTTGCAGTTCACATCTGTGTATCTCATCAAAAATATATGCCGTTTCTCTAAATAAGCATCATATATCACAATAGTAGGGTCAGTTACCCACCCCTACGCCCTCACAGTAGCTGATCTATCAAGTTAAATCACAGGCTTTTTGATATGAGTGTCAATGTAGATCTGACATTAAAAGAATAACTCACAGTGGGACAGAAAAACAGTAAACAATGTAAAAAAAAAAACAACTCCTTAAGCTCTCAAGTTACTAAAATCCATAAGTTCGTGCACAGTTTATGCTGTAGTGTAGGGTATATTTTTGTTCAACTATTTTGAATGTATAGACAGTTTTTCACAAACTTAGTTTCCCTTTCTTTTTCAGACCTCTTAAACTATATGTTGCCTTTATTTTCCTACTCTTCTGTGAGACATTTACTGCTTCATCTTTCATATAGCCTCTTCCTCTATGACAGACACGATTCCCTGCCACACTTACAATTTTTTCCAAATTACAGAAGCTCAAAATACATTGTTCCCAGAGACATTTAAAACCCCAAGATCTGCTAAAACAGAGAAGGCTTGTAGAACTAGTAAGAGTTAAACTAATATTTGACTTGATCAGAAGTTTTTCTGGTAGAAGGTGGGAGGGTTTTTTCCCACAAATTCCATGTTAAGATGTTTAAAGGGAACAAATGTCTAAGTTCCAAGCAGCAAGAGATGTTTAGGCAAAGCAAGATAATAGCAGAGCAAGGCTTCCTCCACAGAGGAGCCACCAGCCCAGTCCAAGGGGATTCATGTCTGTGGAAGATAAGGCAGCTCCAGCTCTGCTCCAGTGACTCAGACCCATTTAGAATGCAAGAGCTCCTGCAGAAGAGGCCGAGAGCAGGTATGAGAAGTAGAGCATAGCCAACATCACAACATTTGGAGTGGTTCCCTAAGACTTCTCCAGCCCTGAGGAGGCAAGGGAAGTAGCACAGCATGATTGGTTCCTGCCAGTCTCGAGCCTCTTGTTCCCCCTCCCTGGCTTTTACATAGCCTCATCTATATGTGTGTAGGTACAGATCCTCACAGGTTCCATCCTCCAAACCTCACCTGGGCATAACTTAAAAGCAGTAGGTGACACAGGCCTAAAGGGAGCTTGGAGCACACTCATAATCCGCTAGTGTTGCCCACCACACAGCAATACCTTAGCTCAGATCCTGGCCTCTCCTACCAGCCAGTGAGCCTTTGTATGAGGAAGGCACCCTGCTGTTTTCATGCTGCATGGTGGGTCACCCCAAACTGACTTCAAAGTCAGCCCCTTACTCCTGACAGCATTTACAGAAGACCACTGCACTGCATAGCTCTGCCAAGCATTGATCTTACTTCAATACACAGCATACAAAATGCTACTGGCTTGGCAATAGAGGGAGATGACAACAATCATTTTGTCTGTCTGTTACAGGATATCTCCTTACTCAGGAAAATTACAAAAGACATGCACATATAAAAGGTACATGAATAGAACAAGAGTAAGATTATTATTTATTCCAGTCTAAAATTTCCTGGTCTATAAAACCCACATTTTCCTCTAAAGAAACACTGAGTTTGCAGCTGTCACAGTGTAACCTCTATACCATGAGCTCTAATGTTGCTGTGCAGGAGGGACTTATTTTATCCACCAGCTTGTAAGTGAAGTGGGATGTGATGGACAGTGCAGCTACAAAGAGTAATGTAATGAAAAGGACCCTGACAACAGGTACAGCGAAGGGGCACATGTTAGGCCTCCTTGACATATTCATTTGGTCTAACAATATGTGTTTTATTGTTCTCAACAGTGCTTCCATCCTAAACGTTAACAATCTCCTTACAAATAACACAGAGGTGAGTGATGCAATATACTTAAGAGAGTAAATGCATTAGCTTTAGATGCCAGGCCCTCAATGGATGGTGGAGTTTTCAGCTCTGTCCTCAGATTTCAGCGGTGTGCAAGTATGGCTCTGAAGAATATCTTCTGGTCCTGCTGTCCTGCTCATTTTCCCTGCAGACTCCTCCATTTCAGGAAGATGCTCTTTGGCAAGCATTCACAGCATGCTTGTTTCCAATTTATTAATTAGAACTAAATAACTGGGCAAAAGTGTAATATGCATATAAGCAAATACAATTAGAATAAAGTATGGAAGTGGCAAATTCATCTAATGATCATGTTGATTAAATTACTTCACATAAACCAACAATTCCTTATAAACACTGTGTAATGGTTTAGGAAGGCCACAGACTTGTTTAGCTCTCAGTCTAGAAAACAACAGGGCTTTTGTCGACTCTCAGTGCCAAGTGGTATATTTAAGCTCCAGCCAAATAGCTGGTACAGGGAGTGTCAATCGGTCTCAGGCTGAAACTAGTGTTGAGTTCTGATGCCAGGTCCAGGAGTTTTTGCAGATTACTGGTTATCTAACACCAGCCAACCTTTTCTTTCACTGCCCTCTTCCCGTCAAAACTCACAGCAATGGATTACAGTGGATTACATTGGAGATATTTCAATATTTCAACATGACATAGCTTCTTAAATTTAATATTCAGAAGATAAATTCAATGAAACAGTATGATCTATCATGATTCAGCTGTAGCTAGTTATAGCAAAAATCATTCTTTACTCA
Organism: Serilophus lunatus; assembly: GCA_013399895.1. NCBI lineage: Eukaryota > Metazoa > Chordata > Aves > Passeriformes > Eurylaimidae > Serilophus > Serilophus lunatus. The sequence goes on along the minus strand of VXBA01004409.1, from coordinate 576,448 downwards.
CTGTGCTCTGGGAATTCTTGCTCCCCATGTGTGCTAGCCAACAGCTTGCACATAAAAAATACAAGAACATTGAAGTAGAGGTGATCCTTATCTTAGAAAGATGGGAGGAAAAAAAATAGGTGGAAAAGTAGATACATAAAATCTTAGAGAAGGGTTAAGCCAGAAAAAAATACACAACATTTTTACTTAAAAAACGCATTTTGGGAGCTCACTTTCTATCTGCAGGAGTACCTGCCTCATGAAAGAAATGACTATGGTATGTTCATTTTCTGTTCAGTTTCTTTGGCTGTTAGCTTCTTTTTGAATTAGAAACACTTTGTTATTATCAAAATCCTTCCCCTACTGAAACTTGGATTTCAGCTATTGTGCAAGGTGTGATTTCTGGAAAGATAAACCACACAGAAGAGTGGGCACAGCTGTGCATTAGAGAGCCAAATCCAGTGGTGTCCTCCTGATACTCCTGAGAACTGGGTTTGTTCCATTAAACTCTCCAGCAGTCAGAAAATGAGTTTATATGAAAAAAATTAATGATATCTCTTTTAACATAAACCTAGGAATCCAGAAGACAGTTGCAGAAATTTGATAAATCACACTAGATTAATGTATTTGAATTGGTGCCTAAAATGTTCAGATCGATGTCTCTGGGTTTTTTGGTCAGCAGCTTTTTCCCCTTCAAACTGACAGAGGCCACAGTACGTGCAGTTCATCACTTCAAGGCATAAGAATTAGGCTTTGACTAATTGGAAGATTCGCCTGCTATTTCAATGAAACTTGTTTGCAGTTTCATCATCCATATGGAATCCAGAAAGGCATCAGACTATTCTGTCAATTTAGTTAGCAAAGAATAAATTAATTAATAGGCTGACAATTTTCTCCCCTGGGACTTACACTATCACTATATTGTTTCTCCATTATTAATTACTTTTGTAAATATAATTCACTGTGGAGCAGTATATATACTGTATGCTGTAAATAACTGGATCAGATACCTTTCCTCTTGTCTTTGTGCACTCTCTTGATGTCAGCAAGTGGTGCTTGACAGAGCATGCACTGAGGGAAGAAAGGGAAGATCAAGTTGCAGACATCAAAGGGTTACAGCCTATATTTTTTGGATGTGTACAGTAATGGGGTTAGTTCTTCTCTATTTTGTATGAAAGACTCATTTACAGCTGCTTCTCTGCTTCAGAGGTTTGGATTCAGACTGTCTTGCAAGCAGTTTGTGTGCAAGGCTGAGATGTAATATACTAACAGATGTCACTGACAGGTCAAGGAGTCCTTCAAATGCTGGAAGCCCATAAAGTCTTTAATGAAAAGGAGCAGAAGAGAAGCCAAATGCATTCATTTAAGTCAGAGTTCTTTTACAAATATTTTACAAGTGGGGTTTTTTGCATAAAAAAGTCTTAATATAACTTAGTGGAATAAAAAGTTAAGAATTTGTTTATTTGCAGTAAGCCAAGACTCTGCAGATTTATTTCACTTAACTACTAGGAGAGAGAGGGAAGGAAAAGGTCAGACGGGGGGACTCAGGACTTTCCTGTTATTAAACTTCAGATTTTCATTCACCTTTCACCCGAGTGTCAGAGGAACAGGTAAATTCATCTGCATCCATTGCACAACCAAGTCTATCTCCAATAAATATTTTTCTCAGGCATCATCCGAGAAATTTTTTTAGAGTCATTCAAGTAATGTCACATTTAATTTGTGTCTTATGGACTCTGTCATGTGCCTTTTATCTCCTCTGCTGCAATATTACTAATCCTTTTGCAAGAACTATGTCAAAGCAGAAATTCAGTCTTCTCAGTCTTACATCCCAAAGGAGTCTCATAATTTCAGCTCCAGTCCTGTGTAATTTCAAAGCTACTTCATTGACTCTTCCAGGAAACAATTCCTTCACAGCTGAGATTTTTGAAAAGATTCAGACATCCAGCCTCCCCAGAAATGCTACCAATAATCCAGGAGAAACACTTTGAGTATTCTCACGAGGATGAGATGGGTTATTTTTTCTTATAGCCCTCTACTGTATTCTGTAGAAGGATGGTGCTGTCTTTAAAGCACTCTTCAGACAAAGATGTGGCTTTGGGGAGCATAGCAGTAAGAATTTGTGTTCCCACTGGGCTTTTTGTATAGAAGAGTGCACTTTTCAACATCTTGTATATTATCTGCTCCCAGCATAAAGGAATCCTAAACTAAATTCCTTAAGGGAAGTCCCTCCACATAGTGCAAAACTTTAATTTGTGCCCTCTGCTTCTTGCATTTGACACAAATTCAAATTGTGTTGCATCAACCATTCTTCCTATTCCCTCAAGAACGTCATGGAGCAAAATGATCTCACCTTTCAGTCTTTTCTTTCAACAGAGTAGAGCCCTAATTTCTTTGTTTTATTTGAGACAACTAGTTTCTCCCAATCCCTGCATTTTTCTGCTTGATTTTGCTATATCTTTGTCTACCACTCTAATAATTCTTTAAAATCAGGTGATCAGAAGTGAGGATGATAGAACAAGTATGATAGTATAGACCATGCGGTACTAAAGGGAGGTAATTTCTCGAAATCCAAATCCACTATGTAATATTTGCAAATATCTCTGTAAATTTCTACACATTTATGCCCCAATTTTAATCCTTCTGCTTCAAATTTCTTCTGCTGTCCATGAACTACACTTTCCTGAACTACATTTCTGCATAGTATGATCTTTCAGAGCCTGGCTCTCTGTTTTGTCCAGGTCCTCGTTACTTTACTTTTATCTGAGTCATTCATCCATGCACATGTTACTTCTTTGAACTGGCAGCACTCCCAGTTTCTGCATTATCTCCAAATATTTTTGCTTTATAGTATTTTCATCTTCCTCAGGCCACAGGTAAGTAGTATGAATAAAAGGAACAAATCTGGTCCAGTTCTTTTCCATGTAATTCTCTGCTCCTCCATTCAGGTCACACCAAAACAGTATTATCTCTCTGTAGTCTGTACTGAGGCGACCCTTTAATCAATTCAAACACATCACTCCCTGTGCCATACTGCTGACCTCACACATTAGCCTTTTTGCATTTTTTGCTGTTGGAAATGCATCATGAAAACTTCTTAAGTTCTCTCTCCAGCTTCCTCTTACCAGTTGTTTGCACTCTTGCCTCAAAATAAAAATTTTTTCATCTTATTCAGACAGGATCATCTCTGTTAATCCACATGCATCCCAACTGATCAAATAATATCTCAGTAAGGATCCCTTGATCCTGCTTCTGGTGAGTTTTAATAGTATTTTCCCCACCAGTGCCAGCCATATTTTCATTTGCTTCTTTCTATCATCTGCTTCTTTCTGTCATCTCTCACATGGGAAAGAAGTGGCTCAGCACTAAGCAATCTATGGTACATGAATGCTTCTTCTCAAAACAACACAGCATGAGGATTTCAGAAATATTCAGAACAATGGCTTGATGATGAGAGATCCAGGGTCCACATTACATGAATACCACTTTTCAAAATGACACAGCAGGAAGATTTCAGAAACACTTAGCTCCTCTTGCTCCTTGAAGATCAGTGCAACGTACCCTGTTGATAGAGCAAATCAGCCAAGAGCTTCATGTAATGGAACTCTTGATTTTTTGGCAGGTATTTTTGCACATGCACACCACAGAAACTTCCAGCCTACTGGAATTATTTGCCACTCATAAATCCTTATTCATAAAACCCTATAAGAAACCTCTTTCAAAGTCTGCTACTTTTCCTCTTCTCCATGCTGGATACATGATCTCAGAGCATCTCTTATATGAAGATGCTTTGAAATGGTGAGGGATATGATGCACATGCTCTTCTGCCCTGGCTGAGCAGGAAACCTGTGCACTATTCTGAATACATAGGGCTGGCATCTGTAGAGGTGAGGGATGATGAGCCATTCTCCATCTTGTTTTGACCCATGAGAAGGGGAGTTTGAGCCATCTGAAAAATACATAAAGGCTTTGGCTTGCTGGAAGAAACTTTAGTGACAGAGAATTCCTACTCTCATTTGTGATATCCACATTCTCTTTACATGACCAGTGTTTGGGAACAGGTTGTCCAGTCTGCTGAAGAAGATATGTGGTTTGCAGTAGCTTGTAGTTAACTTGCTTCAAGCATGTTTCTTATTTAGCACAATACTGCTTTGATTAGCCAAGAGCATAAAAAAAAAACAAAAAAAAGGCACACTTGAGAAGTGTGATTTTCCCAAGGCTAAATCCATTCAGGATGAGCCCCTGCACAACACAGTCTGATTACAACTCCCCTAAGAATATTGTGTGAGGTGACTAACTCAGAGAGCTTCACAATGTTTACGGGGCTGGGTCCCATATCTGAAACATACCTCTACTTTTATCTATCATAGGGGTTTTCTGGCTCTGACTATCACTTTCTCTCTGTAGGTTTTATATTTTCCTAGCACTAATGGCAGCAATGTCTGCACAGTTGTATTTAAAGTTGTATCAAAGATATCCAATAATAAGAGCACGCTTACAGGGAATTTCAAAGTCATCTGTAAAATATAATTTGGGGCTGAAACTCAGCAAGCAGAATCTCATCCCAGAAGCAAATTCTTTTGTAACATTAACTGGATTGGGGGCGAGGGGGGAGAAGGAAGAGAGAAAATTGCTGTGAAGGTGAACAAAAAAGTGCTTTGTGGAGAAGTGAAGAGACTATCTTCAAAGAGCTTAGAATCCCAAATATTGAAGAGAATATGTGTGTAGACTTATATCTGACAGACAATTTTCCCTTTGAAAGTTAGCTCCTGCTTAAGTTCACACTGAGTGTCAAGTGTTTGCTCTTCAAATGAGGCTGAGTACTTATTTTCGAAGGCCTGCTCTTCACCCCAAGCACTAACTTTTGTCATAATTAGTTAATTGTGTGCAAACTCCATCTATTAAATAAGCCCATGAGTGGGCTCTGAGCAGAGAATCATATTTTAGTTTGCTCACTTCCCACCCTTTTGGAACACCTCTGCATGAGACTAGAGTATCTGATTTATCAAGGGGTTCTGATCAAGAAGATCATGCTGGACCAGCTCAGACAATTAAGAATGTGAATCTAGCACTACCAGCTCTGAGGGGAAAAAAGTGAAAGGCACTGTTATTCTTCTCCTTAGATTCCTTCCGATGTTTCAAAGAAAGACTGATGGCCCAGTACTTGCACCCACCAAAATATGACCCTAATGAAACCATGGTAATTGCCATGACCCTGTGAGTCCCTTCTGTTACTTTTAAAACCATGGTTTGTTGGAGATAACAAATCAAAAAATGTAAACCAGAATATCATAAGAAGAAATGGAAATGTAAAGCAGAAACACCCAGCAAAGCCACATCAAGACAAAAAGAACAGATCACTACTGAAAACTTTTATAATTTCCGTGCTGGATTGACGGGGAAAAGGGAAGGCAGCAAGGATGGATCAGTCAACCACAGCAGCAGATGGCCAAATGGTGTTGGACAAGAAGTCAACAAGACTACATTTCCCACATACAGTGGTGTGTGGCATCAGGCCTTCGGCAGGAGGTCCTCTCCTGGCAGAGGTGTAGGCAGACAGGAAGCAAGCAGCACAGCTGTCATGGCAGGAGCATACAAACAGCCTTACCCATGCTGACCAGAGAGCAGCACTTGCTCTAACTTAGAAGAGCAATGTTTTTGTTGCCCTTTCCTCCCTGCAAAGTGCCACACATATTGTTACAGCTGTTCCACATACAGAAGCAAAACGGAAAAATTTGGTTCTGTCAAAGAGGATCATTTTCCCCCATACAGAAAAACCCATTCCATTGGATGGACTTCCCACCTATATTGGCAGGGAGCAAGCTCTTGGTTAGGACTATGCCAACCATCTCAAATGCACTTTCAGTTTAGGATTAGAACAAGGTACCATTACTGCAACGGATGGCAGAGGTTGTTCTGCAAGGAGATGAATCAGGCAGCAGGCAAGCCCTGCCCCTTCCCCACAGAGCTGCACTCTGACAGCTGCCAAAACCCTTTCCACATGCAGGGAATTAAGTTTCACAGACGCTTGAGAGTTCAGTATTGCATCTATTCTGAGAAATTGATCATATCCAGGCCAAGGAGAGCAAGGCAAAAACATGACTGGAGATCTGCCCAAGGTCACATAGCTAATCTATTGAAAAGCTTGAGATGGAGGAGAAATAGATCTGTTGGCTCCTACTTTTTTGATTAATAACCAAACCAAGATATCCTCTCTTATGCCCTGATCTAAATCCAAGTTAATTAAACCAACTTTGGGTGTGAACATTATTAAATCAGTTGAAACTCAGCTAATATCAGATTAACTTGCACCTGCACAGGTACAGCCACCAGTCAAACTGCCATAACCTGTTTTGAAACAGAAATACACAAATCCCCACAATAGCCCCACTAGCTTGTCTGGTTTGGAGTTGGCACTCTGTAGACCAACGCTTTTGTAGTGCTAGAAAAAGCTGTGCATGGCATGAGAAAGAGAAGAAAAGAAAAGCTCGGCTATGCATAGCAATATGGGACTAATACAAGAGGATATAACTGGCAGCTCTAAATTTTCAGTTGAAAGAGTTATCTCTGCAAAATATACAATGTCGCAGCTGTAATTATTAGGAATTGGGATTATCTATTCAAACAGTTGAGTAGCCCGGGGAAGTAAGCCATGGAGGGAGTCAGAGAGTCTCTAATTAAGGCAGCTGACCTAGTTGGGAAAAACAAACTATGACTCTTGTCAGTCCTTCTTCGGGTCTGAAATGAAAGCCACAGGCTTTGAGCTAAGAGCAGCCTAGAAACAATTTCTCTGATTGTTCAACCTTCCCTAAAGCTACTCACCAGAGTTGTGCCTTGCATCTGATACGGAGTGTGTAAATACAGATACCTGAATCTCACTGTACCTCTGTGTTTGTTTCATTTTACATTCCATAAAGAACAAAAAAATGCAACAGAGCTCCTTCTTACTGGTGCAGAACTTTGCCATTTTATGGTAGCTGCTTGGTCTTGAAAGATCACCCCTTAATACCTTTTGGGTCAATGTTTCCTCACTACACTGATGTGCCTTGTGGCTTAATTACAAAGGAAGCAGTGACTGCTTTAAAGAGAAGTTTCTTTGAGTAATTCAGCAGTGAAAGGAGCCTGGCTTATAGAAGTACTAGAAAGGAAACACCAGGTGCCAAGTGCTTTGGTCTGGAGGCTCTATTTTCCTGGCTGTGGGCAAAATATAGGAGTGAAGCCAAGAGGAGAGTCACATCAGTACTCACCATCATTCTTTGTTCACTCCTTTACACAGAAGATCCTTGTGGGTGGAAATTAGGTTCCCATCAGAGGTAGATGTTGCCAGAATTAGTAGCAAAAAAGTCTAGTCTTGCCATCAGAGGCTCATTAGCATACAAAATGTCTCTATAAGTGAGAATTGTGTCAATTGCTGATGCTGTGCTCCATTGTGTTCAGTGTTGCTGTGCACAGGCAGAACAGTTCACCCACCCTTACTCCAAGATAATTCGCACTCAGCTCATTGCAATGTTATGGAAAGACTGGAGAGTGAGGGGTTGTGTAGGAAGAAAGTGCTAAAACTTTATGCAAATTACACTTTACAAGCATGAAAAACAACTAGATGGAAGCAAAAATCAAGATAAATAGGGGGAGGAGAATGGTTAATTACCTTGCACTTTGCAAGGACTGTGTTAGACTCAGATAGGCTCTCCTCAGTGTGGGATAGATAATTTCCAACAATATCACCACAGTGCTCTCAGAAAGATAACGTTGAAAAGGGAAACCAATTTTAAGGAAAACAATGTTATTTAAAAAGACAGAGATTTCACTGTATGGTCATTTTGAAGTGGGCAAATTAACAATTAAAAATACTCTCATGTACCATAATCTCTGATTGCTTTATTTTAATAGCTATCTCAGCATAGAAGATTCTCTTCGGTAACTAGAGATCTCATTTCTGTTAATTTTGTGTGACTCTAACAGATCCACTGATGTTCATTTCTAACTTGCCACACACCCCCTCCCCCGTCATTGCTTCTTCTAGGAACACATCTCTTGAAAGCACAATGATTATCAGCAGAATTTCTCTACTAACTACAAGCTTTTGCAGTCCAAATCAAAACTGTTGACCAGTTAGAAAGTGGCCAGGTCATAACAAACGAAGTGGCATAACAAACATGATATCGGGACAAATATCCCCTTTTCCCAACTGTGCTCCACACCATTTCATCATCTGGAAGCACTTGCACATACCTGCACCCAGACATCAACATAAATTTCACCTTCTCTGACTCTCCAACACAGCATTATCTGCGGGTCTTGACGTATTTTAATCAAAAATATTTTATGTGCTTACGCACTGCTTAAACTAAAAGGAGCCGAGGTATGAAGTAGACTCGTGTGAGTGTAGACCAAAGGGTTTACTCATGTTCACACATGAAATCTGTGGCAGAATGAGAAGTGGAGCATCTCTTGTACACTAACAGGTTAACATTAAAACATCCTTCTTTTCTAATGGTGATATTCATTACCACAAACCTTCTCCCATCAGAGTGTTACAGCAGCAGAGAGACATTAAGAATGAGCCCTTGCTTTGCAGCAAAAGCAGCCTGTCTAAAAATATTTCTAAAGAATTAACAGAGAATGGCATCTTAAAATAAATACAGAAATCTATAGACACATATACATACACAGAATATAGTATTGTTCATTTATGAACTAGACCACTAGTGGCAGAGCCAACACAGCACCTGTTTCGAAACCAGTGGAAATGGGAAAGATGGGTATGTGTTACATTTTGTTCAGAAATAGTCACTTTACCTCTGCAAAGAGCTAAATACACTAATCAGAAAATAGTTAAAGGAAAAACTGAACTGTACAGCTTGCTAGGCTGCTTACAGCTAACACATATACACAGTTTCGGAGGACCTACCCTTGCTTCCCACTTTGAAACCTGACCTTACTGCTCTGGCTTCTGTTATGCAGAATGCTAATTATCCTACAGAAATGACATTGCAAGGCTCTGGGTATGCCTGTGCTGTGACTTGAGGGCATGGGTTTCAGTGCTTTAGACATCATTAGGGCAAGCCAAAGTTTTATCTAAAAGTTTTTAACATGAAAAATTACTCTCTCCCTAGAAATGAATTATTTCTCGTACATTTTTCATTTTATAATTTTTTGGGTTTGTCAAGTAAAACAATTTTTCACTTTCCCAGTTTTTGGACTTCTCTTTTCCTTTTTCCTCTCCACTTTTAATCCATAGGAGCAAGGAAAATGGGCAGATAAAACTAATATTTAAAAATACTAAAAAGATGGTGAGATAAATAACTAATGAATACCCAAAACCTAAAACAAACCAGCTTTAATTTTCTTTGTACACAGTTATAAGAAGCTGTCTTTTTTTTTTTTGTAATAATTATTTTATATATATGGCCTCTTTTTTGGCATCTCTGATCATAGCATGCATTCTCTAGACTCCAAAAGCATTAAACCACTGTTTCACTACAAAGCCTGTAACTGAGAAGAGTTCCTTAGCAAACCCATCAAAAGAGTTTCCTAGCAATCCCATTGAAAGAAAAGTTTTCTCCATTTTGATTAAAAGAATGAAGTCAATATGTCCCCTGAAAAATCATATATCTTTATGTACTCAAGGAAAATAAATCCACATATATTTGCTTATTTCATTTCGTTTTCATAATTTAATGTCAGAGGATTAAGAACAGCATAAAAAAATAAAATACAAAATTTCTCTAAGGACCTGAAAATACTTCACAGATCAGAATAATTTTTCACCTTATACAAATGAAGCTGTTGAAGCACAGAGAAGAAAAGCAGTGCACTGGTGTCAGTGACGATCCATATTTCTTAATTTCTGCCACTAATTGCTGTCCATTAAAGCTCATCCACAGACAGAGTGTTCAGGACTGGGTGAAAGAAGCATCCTTTGGTATTCTCCATACTAGGCCAGACATGAAAACAAGTTATGTCTCCTGGAAAACTGCTTCCACTGGAAGAAGCCTTTCCAAGTTGGAAGGAACAGAAATATAATTGGGATTTTTACCCAGAACAAGAATAATCAACAAATCTGACACTGTTCCAGTCTTGAGCATTGTTTTGCTGGCACTTGGAGTATACAACAAGTCTCAGTCTTCACCTACCAAGACCTCAGTGCTGTAGTCAGATCCCCAAATAAGAAGAAACACAGTTTTGCCCAAAACCTAGAGAACTGGCTGGCATATGATCCAAAATTATTTTCTAGGGAGACTTTGGCATGCTAATTCATATCTTGCAGCTCCAATTCTGCACCGAAAAGCTGCAGACAAGAATAATTCTCCTGTTAGTGAGAAATAGTTTGCAATTTCCCCAGATTGAGTCCAGCAGGAGAGTCAGGTATTAGCACCACCTGGCAGGCTACGTTTATGTGCCTGCAAATCCAAGAACAAGCAGTCATGTGGATACACTTACCATTTTTCCAAAATGTGTAGCTCTGCAAGTCTACCAAGCTCCTCTGCCTAGAGAGAACTAACTTTGGAGAAATAAGTGTTCTGGCTGACAGTATGCCCCAATTTATCACATCCTAGTATGTAAGACAGTCCCTGATAACCAGTTTTTTTATATTGTCTTCAGATACCCAAACTCACGGTATTACAGTCACCTGTTTGCACGGCATATACATATTACTCTCAGTGGGAGAACTCAGACTTGATGGCCAGGTCATACAAAAGTTTTAAAGCACTTCTTCCACCTCATTCAGAAATACAGTTACAACATCCAGCTCTCAAGGACATTGCTTGGCTTTGAGACATGCCCTGGAGGGCTACAGAAATCAATGACTAGCTTGAACTGCATCATAAACATGTGATAGGCTTTTTCCACCTGTGACAGCTATATTGATGATAATTTCATATTACTTAAGTGCTTCAGACAATCATGTGTGAGAGGATGCAATAATGTGAGAATTGTTTATACAAAACTGAGGAGCAGATTTCGGCATTGTAGTATACGTGGCAAGTTTTTCTCTTCGCTGATGAGTAATGTTGCAAGCCAAGCAAAGTTGCAGTTCCTACAGCTCTGTTCTGTATGCGTATGTCAAGTAAATGGCACTGGCGGGAGCGATGGGTGGTTGCAGGAATGTGTAGCAATCCCTGCCTTGCACGGGGCGGGAGGTAATTTTGTGTCGTTCAGAAGAGAGAAGGAAGATGGGACAGAGTGAAGAGCAGAGCAAGAAGGAGACATACTACACCTTCCCCTGGTGCTCCCACCTCTCGAGTTGAACAGGGATTTTCCCTCTCTCCTCATGTGTGGGGGGCCCTGGGCCCGCTTCAAGGGATGGCCCTTGGAAAGCTTCAGCTCCCTTGGAAAAGCCAGCAGGATCTGATTAACTGAACAAGAAAGGTGAAAGTCTTTTCACATACATTCACCTATCAGCAGGAAATCTTCTCTTGCCTCTGTACAAAAGAAATTTCACTCTGCTTTTTTACGGTATGTACAGCTTATAACATGATGATCCTTCCTCAAGCAATGACAAAAACTATATTGCTGGGTAAGATTCAAGGAACATTGTGGTGGAGGCCTATGTATGCCTGTGATGCCTGTTAGTAAGAGATATATATTTTTATATTTGTGAGATTTATGAGGCAGAATTTAAGAAGAACATGTTTTCTATTCATTGTTACCAGTCAGCATCCTAAATACATAGATAGTAAAAGCTGAACAGGATTCCAGTGAGGCCTATGACCTACTCAAAGGATACCATTTCAAATTTTACTTTTAAAATCCTGTTAATGTTTTTTATAAATAAATTTGTTATCATTCTTAGCTGTAGTTCAAAGGGGTTTTTTGAGAATTTGAAATTAAAGAAAGAATACCTAGATGAGGTGCTGAAATTCATCGAATCACTCATTCAGAATGTTTCTGTGGTGAAACGCTGCACCCAGCTGCTTCTCAATCCAGCATCACACATTAACCTGACAAGTATATGGTGCACACAGCAGTCCCCTGTTGCTCAATTTCATTTCTTTGTGGTTTCTGGTTAGCAAGCAATAGGTAGGAGATGCCATTCCCCTTAACTCGCTCTAAGTAGTAAAGCAAATTCTCCTTCCTTTATATCTTGTTTTAAAGGCAAAATCCTTCAACTCCAATCAAACTAACTATTCACAAGACACTCTGATCCCCAGCATGTACTCCCAACTTGTGCTGAATCATGCCAGGTTTTGCTTCCTCAAACAAATCCCAACAAATGCCACTGCAGTGTCTCCAGTCTTGTCTGACAGTAGTCAGCCTAGACAGGATCTGAGAGACTCATTTCACTTCACATGCATCTCTCAGTAAATGCCACCATCTGCTTTTAGGTGGTTAAACAACCTCTATGTTGGGTCTGAAAATATCCATCAAATCCCGCAGTTTCTGACACAGGGTAGTTTCAGCTTTCTGCTACACCAGCTTGGGTCGACAGTGACAGACTTGCCCTAGATTTGAGTGGGAAGGTAGTTTCCTTCAGAAGGGTACAGGGCCAATGATTCTTCTGCACTCTCGTCCTCAGGCACAGAACCTCATCACCTAAATTGCACTGACAATGTAAGGGAGCACAGGGTGATCTAGGATGACCAGCTTATGCAAGGCTGCAAAAAATGAAAGAAAAAGGCAGAGCAAAGAATATTTTTAACCTATATCAGCTTTGTCTCACCATTTCAGTCTATAGCCTGAAAACTCCACTCAGCCCATGGAGAAACTGATACAGAACAGCAAAGACATCTAAATGTTTTTTATGGACTTCATACTAAATAATTGGCCTTCATTCTCCTGAGTCTTATGAAGACCTGACTTTAGTCCCCTTCTCGGATTCCTTCCCACCAAGCTGCGAACTAGAGCAGAGCTGGGTACCAGCTACATCTTGCCTTTCCTTCTGCCAGATCAGGAGACACACATGGTGAAGTGGCTGCTGTACTAGCCTTTTTAAACCACTCCCTGGACATGCCACTCAGAGTGTCCCACAGAGAAATCTAAGCAATTCATCAGTCCTGAGACAGTATCCATACGACCACTGATGTCATTATACTTAGCTATTAATTAATGGATCTCTATTAATTTCTTATATATCTACAAATACAATATTGATGACAGTTGGTTATCATATGCAAGAGTGAGAGATGACACATACATAGTATCTTGACATCGTTCTCCAGAATTGCTGAAGAGTGAATTATGAAAAAGAAGTCTTGAGTGTTAATATTCTCCAGGCAAAGAAATTGTATAGTATGTCCAAAACTATGCTGCTGCAGCAATCTCTAGACTTTCCAGATCAGACTGGTGTTCTAAATATGCTTACTTCCTAACTTTTTGCTACAGATAGGTGACAATAATTGCATGATCATAGTTCAACCCAGATGTGGTTGCTTGTGGTACTTTTCAGCAGATGCAAGGAATAGTTAGAGGCACCAGCTTCACCCTACCAAAGCTGCTGAAATTAGGACAGCCTTCTTTGCAGGAATCTAAAGGGTATAAATATCTGCAGGCAACAGGTATATTTCTATGCCTGCAGGTAAAAACAAGTGATAATAGTAATTGCAAAGCAATACATTTCTAATTGCAATAGATCACACCCTTCAAGGCTAGACTTTGAGATTAGTTTCTGAGTCTTTAAGCATACTAAACAGTTTTTCTAGCAAGATACTGTATACTTTCAGCAACATAAAAGAAGGAAGTATAGAATACCTGGTTAAAAACACACATAGAGGAACATGAGTTAAACACTTCCACATACAAACCAGCTATAGAAGTTCCCTTAGATAAAATCCATATGAAAGAAAAAGGCGTTATTTTTTAAAAAATTTTGCTGACTGTAAGGCATTGCTAACTTCATCTCCATTTCACCATGAAGACCAGACATAGGTGTGTACTCCAGCTGATGTGCATGCAGGGGCTACTCTGCAGCTTCCAGACATCCCAGGGAACCTGTGATGGGGAAGTAAGTGCTCTTCAGCTCACTGGTGACATCCAGGAAGATGAAGGGAGGAAAACAGAAGGAAAAGGAGACACCCAACCCTTCAGCATGTTGGGTTGGTCCAAAGCAAACAGGAGTCTCCCTGCTCTCTGAGCACCTCCACAAGAAGAGGTAGCAGATCTCAACATGGGCAACATCCATCACCACCATAACGTGTGCAGGTACTGCCTCCTGCTTCTCCTCCACATCCATTTGAGCAGTGGGCATTACTTTTTCCTCACTCACCATGGCAATTTGCAGATGTTAAAATTATACACAGCAGGGCCTATAAAATACGAGAGAAGCCAAATAAGAGACAAAGCTCAAAAATTGGTCTTAAAAGAAAAAACAAACAAAGCAAAACAAAAAAACCCACCACACTATAAAGGCTACGGAATTAAAACAATGCCCTTTCCTGGGTTCATGCTGAGCTCTAGGTGCATGCAACATTTCATGCAAATCAGGTGTAATTTACTGTGTGATTTGTTTGTTCAATAAAAATGTGAGAATATGGAGAACAATAATTTTCCTACATTTTAGCTACACATTTCTCCATAAATAGCATAACTAGTATAATGACTTCTTGTATGTGCTTGTAGAGTGATTGCCTCTGTGTGAAACACAGGCAGATCATTTTTGTATTATGCCCAGGATGCCTCACAGAGTTCAGTCATAAGTGTATGTGCGTATGTGCAGAAATACACATGCAGGTGTATGTTATTATAGATAATATTACTAAAAAATACATGTATATGATGTATGCTATATGATCTGTACATGGGTTTGTGTATGTACCTGTGTGCGTATCGACCATTTTGTTCCCATTGTTCCTTTTGTCCAGACACCAGACAATATATTGTCAGTGAACTAGCTTCCAGTGACAAAAGTAGAGATACAACTGCCATAGACCATCCAACAGTAAAAACTTTTTTACTTCAAATGAAAGATATTTCATCAGCTGCTATGTGGGCATGTAGGAGTTGCCAGATCCAAAATACATCTGTAATTAGCAATACCTGGCAAGCAAATATAACCACGTCAATGTAACATGTGGTGCTGTTGCTAACCAAAGTCATTGCAAGACATAATTCTTTTCCTACACCTCTTGATATCTCACAACATGAAGGGCAACAAAATGGTCAGCATGATGAGTCCTTCAGTTGAAAAACACCTGATGAACAGTTATTCCTTGAGGTATAAAAGAGGATTGTATAGCAGATAAGGCATTGTCATAATGTCACTTCCAAGGGGAGAAGTGAAGCATTTAGTTTTTTTCTTAATAGCATTAAGAATTACTGATTTTTAATTAAAAAAAAAAATTAAATTTGGAAAAGTTAAATTGGGGCTTGGGATAAGGCAATTTCTGAGGACAAGCGCTTGTGTGAATATTTCCTAGAAGAAATCTTACCTGCAATATTGGAAAACCATGTGCAAAAAAGAATGATGCAAGGTTCTGAAATGCAGAAGTTGCTTATTCCAACTGTAACATGGACTGATAAGTTTAGAGACACACACACATGTAGACCATGTATATGAGTGACAATAAATTTTTATAATAAGTCTATATGGAATATAGTAGAGAGGAAAATAGGTGGATAAATTACAGTGAAGTTCTGATATTATAATTGAAGTATTTTATTACGAATAATTTTGTGGCACTTATTTAGAAAAACCGGGCTGGGTGCAAGGTTTGGGAGAGGGAAGTTATTCTGGTAAAGCAGAGCAGCTATTTTCCCAGATGAATAGTAATGCGAGAATAATAAATTCTTGATTGCATTTTCTTGTTTTTTGACACTGTGTTTTAGATTTGTCATTTGTATATATTAATACATAATCAGCATCACAATAAATTCTGTTCGTGGAACCCATTTCCTGATGGTCTTAATAGATTTGTACATAGAAACAGAAAGGCAGACATCAATAAGACAGGATTATTCAAGATGTAAAAATGAAAAACTTAATCAAAAATACTGGGTTTACTTGCAAGTTTAGCAAAAAAAAAAAAGAATTATTTGGAGTTAAACAAGGGACATGAAACATAAAACTCCCAACTAACATTTGCTCTGAACTCAGTATTTCAGTCCAATAAAAAAGAGAACATGCTCAGGCAATACAGGAATATTGATAATGACATTTTCCACCTGAGGGAAGGGGGATGTCAGAGTCAGTGTTGCACCAGATCTGCTAAATCCTGTTGAATCCTACTCACAGGTATGAGGCACTCAGAAACATTGTTTATGTCCTTTCAGTGATGAGCATGAATTTTCCACTCCTTCACTCATCACAGTTCCAACAAGTGCCACCACACCCAAGGGTGTCCACTCTGGCTAAAGTATTCATGATTTCAGACTTGCAGACATATGGTATTCTCCACGTCCCCACAAAATCACATTTCTTGATTGGGATCTTGAGAAAATCCATTCGGATAAGGTTAAGCCTTCAAGTCAAGGCTTAAGATGGTGCTATCTGCAGGAAGCGTAAATAAGTATCTTCAAATAGACATGTAACTTTTAGTTGACTAAAGTAAAGCTGAATCTCAGTCCCTCACCAGGAAGAATCCTGAAGCCCTTGGATTTATTAGGGTTTTAGGAAGTCCATAAAACCTAGCCACTTTGTATCTCCCCTCAAGAGCTTATGGCTCCAGGATGCTCATGGATGAGAAACCTGTCTGCCTGTACTCTACACCAAACAGGTCAGTACTTGTCCTCTGCCTTCTTACTCTCCCAAATTGTTCTGAGCCCAAAAGCAGAGCAGGGGTTATCACTTCGGTTTGTGTCTGGGGCGAATGCTCAGAGCATGAGCCATTTTCCCCTTTGCAGCACTGCTCTGCCAACTACTTGGCATAATACTACTCAGAGCAAGGCAAACCTTTCACAGCCAGGAGCTGAGTCAGCTTTTCTATTATTCACACATTTTGCAAACAGATGAAGATTTTCTTCAGTGTCTTTTGCATCTGAAATTTTTCACAAAATCTTTTTATATATGCAGTGCCTTGGGCAAAGATTTTGTTGCACGTGTTAGAAAGTTGGAATTCCAACTCTTGCAATGGTGTATCCCAAACACTGCATTTTTATAGCTTGATTGGAGCAGTATGACTATGAATTGTATTAACTGTCAAGGGCCAAGTCAAAATTAGCTTCCTGCCAGAGAAGTGTGAACTGAAATTCTCTTTTTTTGTTGGAATGTTTATGACAGTAAATTGGTTTTCAGGTGTATTGCTGGTTTTCAAATGCTCCAGTAATGAGGAACATATTAAACATCTAGACTGATTTATAGGAAATGAACCCAGAACAGGTGCTGCTACCTCAGCCCAGGCTGATTTGCTAAGAGAATATGAATAGAGATGTTTTATACCAAACTTGAATATGGTATGTGATAGGATATCTCAGTCCATCTCTCTCAACACAGATGGTTTTCTTATGAAGCAATTTCTAGGTCTTAGACTGAACTCTTTGTTTTCTGAAAAGAAAAAATAATCAATTTAGGGGCTCCAATAGCTGGTAGACATGTTTATGATAGCTACAATGCAACTATGTATTCAAAGAGATTTTCCACCACTACTGCAGTAGTAGTAAACAACTTCTTTACTGCCTGATAATGCAGAGATTCTTACTTTCATCAAAATAAATCTTGAACAGCTTTTAGTACTCCTCTGAAATGAGAGGTTCAGGGATTGAGACAGGAAGACCTTGGAAGGGAATGATACTTTATTGATTTACTTAGGTAACTATTTTCTTGGCAGTACTTAGCATGGGTGCAAAACACCTATTATATGCTGACTGTAATTTTTTATAGCCTTCATTTAAAATGATGAAGTGGTTATTCCATGCTTGGTAGGACTTCATATGTTTTGTAAGACACAAGCCTGCTTTCAAAGTTTGCACAGGCCCTGTGAGCATTCTGCCACAGATATTTTGCTTTCAGGCTGTCTCATGTTTGAGGTTTTATCTTGACACACCTCAAAAAGCACTTTCCCCATTTGCGTCTCCATGAAAAGGTGTGTCCACTCCACACAGTACCTTTACAATTAGGAGAAATAATGCGTCCTCTATATTATATTATATTCAGTACGAAACAAATTCCTCTATTTTCCATCACATAGTTAATACAGGTTCCAAATTCCAGTTACTCTCCTTACAAATTACAATAAATCACAAAGAAGGGATTTGGGAAGTGGTGTATTTATAGCAGAATTCAAAAAGCCCCTTTCACCTTCCTTTTTGTCAAGGAGCTATCTAGTAGGAAAAACTAGCATAAGTCTGAGAGCAAAAAAAAATCTTGGAAATTACCGATTTTAATTCTGCAGAAGATCTGTCAAAACTTATTTAAATAATTAATTCCTTTTCTTCAAATGTCAGTGTTTCATTCCTTAACTGAAAAAGAGGACACATATATACCCCTTTCGGACAGTGTAGCCGTTTGAAAAGGACTATTTGAGGGGGGAAAGAGTGTAAGAAAAATTCACTTTCCTGTTCGTAAAATTCAATTTCCCTTAAAACTGGGCTGGGG
>VXBA01004409.1:493197-557908 GCA_013399895.1 Serilophus lunatus | reverse complement strand
GAGAACGAGAAGGCTTAAAAGCTGAAGACAACAGCCCGCCCTGCTCTTCTTCGGCTGGTGCTGCGAGGGGAAGACCACAGCTGCTCTCCTGCTCAGTCGCAGGCCTCATGGCGCTACTTCACCCACTTCTTTCAGCACGAGAGCCATTTCCAGCTTGCTAGCAAGTAACCCTTTGGGGAGGTGGTGGGAGGGAGTCATTTTCACTTCTTTTTGTGTTTTTCAGAGAGCTTGAAGGGCCGAGGAGTGATTCCAGCAGACAGGGAGGGAAACGGAGGCTTCTCTGCCCCTCCCCCTGGTCTTCTCAGCGAGCCATCGAGCTGAGAGAGACCAGTTCCCTTTCTTTTTTTTTGTTTTTTCCCTTCTGTGTTGTTTTTCCCTGTGTGTCAAGTGTTCCTCTGTGTAATTTTGGGGTCCCTTTGGGGTATCCCTCCTTCCCTAATTTAAATTCCCTGTAATAAACTCTTCACCTGCTGCAAATTTTGTTCAGTTTTCCGTTACCTTTATTGAACCTGCCCCTGAATGATAAAAGGTGGCTTAAACCCCCACAGATAGGTACTACACTCTGTGTTGCTCCCCCTACTTCCCTAGGCTTCAAAACGAACAGGGCCACCAAGGGAGCAAACTGTTAATACACTGTGAAAGTAACATCTCAACTCTTCCTTGTGGTAAGATAAATCCACTTCCTACAATCCCTCTCCATGGGCAGAAAAGCAGCATCATTTGATAGTACTATGTGTTGTCACCTGCTGCTGCTGCTCAGGGCAGTCTCAGATTGTGCCACGGGGAAAAGAGGCAACCAGGAGACATTTTTTGTTCCCAGGATTTTGAAATCTTCCCCTGCCTGCATCACAAGGATGCTCTTGTATAAGAGAAGGAAATAAATCCAAGGGACACAAAGGTCCCTCCCCTGTATAAAAAGCCTATCATCCCACCTCTGGAGTCCATCTGAAGTCCAGGTTCAACATGCAAAACTTAAAATCATTCCCTATTGGCACCAGCTAAAGGAATAAGTCAGGAAAGTGCTCATCAGCACAAGGACATCATCCTTGCCCTCTCATCACTGGTGAGACGCGTACCCAGCAGGCATTGACTTTTTGGGGTAAGGGCTCTTTGTCTGGACCTGAGCAAACTTCAGCTAAAGTCAGACACAGCTGGGATCATTTTACATTCCTTCTCTTTGTGTCTTTGACCACCAATTCCACCATAAAGCTGAGGAAGCTTTTGAACAAACTTGCTGCATCTCTGTTACGGAAGCTACTGAAGAGATCATGGATTATTTCTGAATATCATCACTGTTTGCTTTCCTGAAAACAATAAAACAGGGGACTAAATGAAGAAACCAACATATGGCTTAAAGATTTGGGTAGAAAATAGCAGTAGGATTAGATTTTCCCCTCAGGTTTGTCCTATAGCTAACTGAAGTCCACTTAGGTTAGATCAGTGAAAGTACAAGGCATCTAATAACAGGTCAGATGGGATGTTACTCGGTAAGCATTGTACATTGTAAATTAAAGAAAATTAGCACATATCCTACAATCCTCAGCAATTACAGTGTACTAAATCCAGATACTTTTTTATAATATAACTGTAAAAAATAATTTGAGCATGGCATCATTTCCAAAAGGATGACAGAATTATTAGCAAGCCAGTGAAAAGAGAATTAGTTGGTAGATACCATCATTACACACTCAGGTGCTAGTAGTGGCTTCTTGAAATTACAGCTGATGGCGCAAGGTTGAAGCTAGTGCTCTGGATAAACATAAGTACTAATGCACAAAGGAGAAATTTTCCTATAGACTCACTTCACACTTCTGTTAAACCATGACAGTATGCCTACCAGCTCTGGGCCACAGGGAGCTGCCTGGTGAGGTTGCTCCATCTCAGTCAGTTCCTCACCTCTGCTCCATGGAAACGAGGAGCACCCACATGGATGCATTTTGTGACACTGCAGAGGTAACAGGCAGATACATCTGAAGCACAGCTTTGGGGCTTACGTATCATCTGAACCTGCTCAGCTATGTGAAGTGTCTGAAACCTTTCCGTCCTATTCATTTGTGAGAGATGACAGAGTCAAACTGCTGCCATTCCCTGGGATGATGGAACTCAGCATGACACATCTAGACCTGGAAGCCATCTATTCCTCTTGCAGGAATCCTCTGCCCTCATGTAGTTAAGGAGTTAATACTAACCATATGGTTGATTACAGCAATTATTGCAAACACAATGCCTAATGAAGGAAAAAGTATGGCAAAATAATTAGGCTTAATTATGACATTCACATTTGAAATTATGTGTCACTTACCCTGCATGAAAGACGGAAAATTCCTCCTGGAATGAAGCAAATTTAAACTTCCTCTGCATTCCCTAAAGCCAGGGTTCCTCAGCATTGGAAGAAGCAGGGGGATGTGTTCACAAAGCCCAAAATACGAGACTACATAAGGCACACAGACCTTCATTTTGGTCCTTTTGTTTTGGTGGGTAACTTTCCATCTTCCCCCAGTGTTCTCACAACTGGGCTGGAAGCTTCAGAGGGGTCAGAAAAGCAATAAGGACTGTGGGAAAATTCTCTTGCTCATCCAGTCCCCATGTTATTTAACACATCGGAATATAATTCCTCACACCATCATCACTCAGGAGGCTTTCCTTGGGCTTCCTTCCAACGGCAAGCACGATCCAGAGTTTCCAAGGACAGCCTCATATTCCACTACTTAAAGAGGACCTCCTTCTCCTTTGCTTTCCTAAACAGTAGCCTGTGGTCCAAGTCAATTTTAATTCACAAATAGCAGTCTAATTTTAGAAGTTTGTAATACATACTTGCACATGAAATACTGGTTGCACTGGGAGAGGGGAACTTCTGGTTGGTTCATTTGTCACAGTGCTCAAAATTCCAGCTGTATCGATTTGCTCAATTCATTTTGCAGTGCTATTTTCATTAGCTAAACCTGGGGAGTTTGCTGCCCTGTATCTATTAAGTACATATTCACACACGCACATTCAGAGTGGGGGAGGACAGATTTCATTAAAGTGCACTACAGATGGGAAGGTATCCAAGTCACTTCCAATACATTATATTAGCTCAACTGGAGATTTTCCTTAGAGTTCATGCAGTTCATGGTTAAAGCTTTTCTTTTGATGGCCTGAGTCATGCACTCCAGTATGTGCTTCACGATCACTGCCTGCTAGCTAAGAAATATTTATGCTATGTGGTTTAAACTTCAGCATGAAAATTATTTTGACAAAATACACAGTAAGAGCCTGTTCTACTTCATGTCAATATGAAAGTGCTTTTCACGTGGCCTCTTACTTTATTCACTGTAACAGCTCAATGGGAACCTGCAAGGTTAATCAAGAACCTGTGTATGAATGGGTGCTCTTCACATAACCTGAAGCCATTTTTTCTGCATAAAGTCACCAATCATAACTTAAGAATGGCTGCTGTATTGTTTTGTCATTCCTGGGAATATTTGCAGGCACATGGTACATTGTAGGAATGAAAAGAAACTCATTTGAAACCAAATTTCTTGGCACATACCTAGCAGGCTCCAGAGTCCATTTCTGCAGTGCATACCCTGCAGTCTCCCCTACCGCAAGCAATACTGACAAGCTTGCAAAGCACCTGGTCTTCTACAGCACCAGCAGCGGAACAGAACAGCAGGCAGACAAATCTAGCTCACCCACAGACTTTCTGGTCATCAGCAGTTGGTTCCCCCTCTCTCCTGCCCCTGCTCAGGTTTCCTCCTTGCCTTAGCCCAACCAGTCAGGCACAGCCATGGCACCCCTCCAGGGCTGTTGGTGTGTCTCATGCCTGATAAGTTTCATTGAGGAAACTAGCAAGCAGAATTGGAAATTATAGCAATACACATACGTGAATGGGAGACATTCTCCATTACAAAGTAAATTCCAGGCAGCAGTCAGTCCTACTGTTGAATAATGTAATGAGAGTATCCAGAGGAAAACTTGCCAGATCATTAGTTGTTCATGTAAAAAATCACACTCCTTTGAAACATCCTGTGTGCCACAGCAGAGCCCCATACNGCATGCAAAATTTTTTTTCTTTTTCAGCATTCTCAATGCCATACATGAGTCTCATTATCATTCTGTGTCTGCACAGGCAGGTTCCTTCTCCTGCCCACCATTGCCCACCTCCAAACTTAGGTGAAGTGCTGCCAGATACCATTGCTCTTAGATTCATCCCCACCACTCTCCACAGTTCCTCAACTACCAGAGAAAGGCTCCTAACAGAGAGCAGTCCTGAGACCTCAACCCCAAGGTATTCTAAGGCGCTTACTCAAATTTTCCAATGAGGATTTCCATGCACCCTTTAGGTAAATCGTGTGATGAAATTGTTTTCATTATTCATGCAATTCTGCCTAGTCATGACTGGCCCCACGAATTTACCTTGCTGTGCAGGGTACTTACAGGAGGCAGCAGTACATACCACAGGATGTTCTCCAGGATGGGAAGATGAGCTGAGAGGGAGAGCTGTCTGGTAGGGCCTTGGAGCAAGTACGTTTTTCCCAAAAGATGAATCAGTTTTTCTCTTTATAGGTGACCTCAGCTAAACAAATCATTGATTTAAGAAAGGTGAAAAGACAAACCATGGAATTTTCAAGTGCTGCTCAGGCACCTGAAATACAGAAAGGCCTGTGTCTGCTTATAGGATCTATGTAACTACGGATGAGATCAGTGCAAGTAATTGTAAAGTGGCAATACTTTCCAGCAACTCACAGGTAGAATTTGGGGGGTATTTGGGTTTCTTTTTTTTTGTTTGTTTTGAGTCATGTTTATGTCATATGTAATAAAATAAGGTACAGTTGACTCAATACTGCCTTGGAAATGCAGACTTTTTATTCATTCATACTATTTAGAAAGATTCTTCACTCTTAAAAAATCCGCATTCACCTACAGTAGTTTTCAGACTATTCACAGTTATCTGAGGTTGGAGCCTTGGAAAATTGCTACAGGGCAGAAAAGAAATGAAGATGCATAGGCTCCCTAACAGACAAGATTCAGAATTACATCACTGTTCCATAAATATATTCATTTTATTCATGTTCATTCCTGAAAGAATTTACTGCACCAAGGATGTCATCTTGACTATGTATCTTAGAATTGATCATTTCCCCAATTAAGCTGTTCGGGCCTCAGACTTAAAGAGCTGTCACAGCTGCTGGAAGATGATTTATCTGCTGATGACGGGCAGAGCTCCTGACCAAAAATTATTAATGACAGAGCTTCTTTTTTTGAAATAACCTTAACCCAAGCATATATCTTTTTAGTCACATTAATATTTGAACACATACCCCCAATACTTAGCCAGGTATTAAATGGATGTAAAATCCTAAACCTTAGTCTTTTAATACAGAGCCTTTCAAATGAAGAATAGGAGATTAATCCAGCCTATTCTGTGCCAGGCTGCACAGCAATTGCTGCTGTTTCATAGGAAAGGCAGGCTCTGAATAGGGCTTTGTTTTACATCGCTCTGCTAACTTCCATAACTTCCCCAGGCTAGTCAGGGAAAGGATTCCCCGCAACCAAAGAAAGCACAAAGATGAAACATGACAAGTGTCTGTTCACCAGTTCAGGACAGTTATTTCTGTTTAAGTCTCCTCTAGGGTTTAACAGCACTCCCACTGAAGTCAGTGAAGATTTCTGCTATTGGCATTCATGAGGCAAGAAAAGGGCCCTTCATCAGCATGATTTTGTGAGCCCTGCTACAGAAGCTGGGGCACATTGCACTGCCCTGGCCAAGAAGACTTTATTACATCTAAGAGCTTAGCAAATTTTAACATAAAAAAATTGAAGGGACATTGTTTATGAGGGTTGTTGCACAGACAATATGGCTCAGTTCTGTACAAAGGCTTGAACAGCAGGGCCTTGATCTGGTTCAGTTCTCCTGTACCATGAAAACATAAAGGAATACAGGCACAAGCTCAAACCATATTTTCTCTGATTTTAATGACCTTATATAAAATCTTTCACACCTTAAAAACCACCCTCACAAATGCCAGTGAGTGTGAGATAATTCACACATTCAGCTGAGCAGTTCTACAATATTCCAGATATAAGTCAAAACTTCCCTTTAAACTTTTGTTTTAATTAGTTCAAGAAGTCATTTAAATGTTTAAAAGTTTTAAACAGCTACATGTCTTTCTTATTATTCAGTTCTCTTATTAGTCATTTTCAAAGGGCCCTCTGACACCTATCAAATCTGATAGACAGAGCAGTGATTTCTCTCAGGCAAGTGTAAATCTTACACCACTTCCCGCATGATATTACTTTCCACATGTCTGATGACTCTGGAAACAAGTAATCAAATTAATAGGACTATTTAACTTTCATTCATATCTTAGCTGCCACCATAAATTTTCAACAGTCAGAAGACAGTAAAATGTTAGTTTTGCTTTATTTGGAGGAGATATTCATTTTCAGAACTTCTGCCTTATTAAATCCAGCAGCTTATTTCTTGAGTAAGACACTATGATTCACACTGACAGAAATTTCAATAACCACTCCAAACCTTTGCTATTTGCATTTGGTTTTTTGAACAGGTAATATTCCCTGCATTAGAAGTTTATGATGATTTAATAGCAAGATTGTAAATATAATCTACCAGGGTCTGAAAACTTCAGTGGTTAAAAAAATCCAATGAGAACCAACCGCAGCAACACAGTTCCTCAGCTGATCCACTGAGTTCCTCCATTGCAATATTCATTCCTGGGAACATACCAAAATTTTCCTCTGGTTACTGTATTGAATTCTCACTACAGCAGCTTCAAACTGTCATTATTCATCTGCAAAATGCCCACTAGTCTCAGTCCAGGATATGTAAGGGATCATGTTACTTTTCAGGAACAAGTTTTGCTGTCTTCTGCTCTGCTGTAGCTCAATAGAAATGTCACAGAGAGCTGCTGACCCAGGAACAAGGAACTGAGGGGGCCATACCAAAGTCATCAACAGTTACAAATTTCTGAGTTTTCACTCCTCAGATGAGATGTAGTAATAGCTTGTTTGTGTGCCCTGAGCCCATCTCAACTGAAGACTGAAACTTTTTAATTTAAACCACCATGAATTGTACCACTTGTTCCCCACTGCCAATTCTCAGTGAAGGGTAGATTTTCAATACACCCATTGCCAGTGTCAGCCTTTTTGCACATTTCAGTAAATTAATAGACAAGCATCCTCCCCCTTTTTCTCCTTCAGCCTCAATCCATACGTGTAAATCTTTCCCTTAAGAGGAATAGCAAAAGAAAGTCTGTGGTAGTTACTGTCAACATTGCTTCGCACAACTGGGTGGACAGCCACTCAAGACCATGGTGGGTTTGCGTGACATGCACAGTAGCATGGACAAAATAGAATTTTACCATTTGAAGTGGATATTAGTTTTAGTGAGGACACTGTACAGTGACTGAATAGATCAAAACTCATGGCTCAGAGTTGAAAACAGCTTGAACTGTTCTGCATTCAGTTGAAATAAACAGTTTGCAAAAAAGATTATCAGTCTTGTGACATGATAGTTTGGCATTTGCAACTTAAAATTACATTGGACATTTTGCAGCTTTATGATATTGCAAATTCAGGCTTGGTTGGCTAACCGTTATCATCTTGCTTCTTTCAGAATTACTGCTTCCTGGGTTTCTTCTTCCTCTTGGAGATATGTGTTTCAGATTACTTTCCATCAGATTTATTATCCTGCAGTTTTCCAGGATGAATCTTAGTTTCTATAAAAACCTCCACCTACCTTTATAATCTCTTTAGGTCTCTTTTTATTATCTCGTTTTTTCTCTAGCCCTCCTAATTCAATATCCTCTGAATTTTGTAATCCTGTTCTTCTCACTTTTTTCTTTTAGATCATTAATGACGGTATTTAATACAACCTCTCTTATACTACTCCTAAAGTACTGCATGATGATTATAATGCTTAGCTTGTAGAAAGCACAATCTATCCATAACTCAAAAAGCATTTCATATTGTCAGGAAATTGCTGTTAGCCTGTATTACAACCAAAGATGCAAACGGTGCAGGCGCTCATGAAAGGTTTCCTTTCTCTGTATTTCATCGACAAAGGACAGAGATATAAACTTCTCTAGAGCCTGTTTTGGAGAGGCTAAATGAACTTTCTGCTTTGAAAATTCCTTTAAAGAATCCAAACACCTCTATAGGGTGTCACTAAAATAGTGGCAAATACTGCCAGGAAAGTGACCTTGACAAGGAAGAGCCAGGGCCCAAACCATTTGCCAAGTACACCAATTTCCATCCATGCTCAACTCATGGGCAATTTTCTCTGTTGGGAGAGTTATGTATCAACAAGAAGGATTAATTATCCACTTAAATTTTAAGAAAATGCTCAGTATTTTTGTCAAATGAAAACTTGAAACTTTTACTTCTCAATTTTCAGTAAAAAGCTATATGATGATGTGATAGACCTTGTTCCATATGTCTTCACAGTTCCTGTGGCTTCCTGGACCAGTTTGTGGCTCACTAGCCACAGTCTAAAAAGCACTGACAGAAGCTGATGGGTTTTGTGGTTTCCGCAGTTGGGGAGGGGGTCAGAGAAAACCCATCCCCATCCTTAGTCTAAAGGCTGATATTATCTGGTATAAAGGTACTCCAAACTGCTCAGTCCTTCCTGTCTCTTTCAACACCACCTTCTGTTAAGACTCTGCAGCGAATCAATCTCACAGGCAATATCTGCCCCAGCACAATGGGTTTATATATGACAAGGTGTGGATAAAGAATGTGGAGGTAGGATGAAAAAGGGAACAAAACCAGCACTACCCAGCCTGTCCAGACAGGTGCTTCTGTACACCCATTGGGATGAAGACAGTGCAGACACAAAAAGACAGCTTTGACTCCAGTCCATGCCACTGGAACCTGAGGAGAAGAGGTCAAATATAAATAATTAATGTGTATAAATCACAGTTACTATGTTTCTCTCCAACCCTTTACCTTTTTACATAAACTTCTCTTTTCCTGCCCATGGAATAAACCACAAGTGCCTTTATTGTGTCCCAAGATATGTTGAGGCCACTGCCACTGGTCCTCCTCAATTCTCTCTCAAATCTGAAGATCCTGAACCATGATGGATCTGCCTAGCAGCAACCACATGAATACTAGAAGTAGCTCCAGAGCAGCTATTCAGTCTAGCTGGAAAAATTGAAAGATATAACTGCCCCTACCTTGTGACCAGGTGCTTTTTTATCCTCCACTGCTACTCTTGCCAGATGGAGGGGCACAGCTGGCTGTTACTGACTCTACAGGTTTTATGCCTGGCTGAGTCACACAAATAGCTGTGTATTCCCATCCTACCTCTGCTCCTCAATGTGCAGGTGGTTTGCTACTCTGTGAACTAATCCCACCATTTCAAATAACCTCTTGTTCTGAACGCCCAAAGTTTCCAGGTGTATTGTGTGCCCAGTCAGCTGGGCTGACTGCTTCTAAAGGGCATTATGGGAAGCAATCAATCAGAGCTGAAGACAGTCAAAATAAGAAACCCCTTTGTGAAAGCCGGAACCTAAAAGTTCTTCTCCTGACCACTACATTTCACTCATGGTTTTATGGACACTGTCTCAGACAGGAAAAAAGTACACAGAAAGATGTGCCTGTTTGAATCAAAGTATCTTCTGGTGGTCAGTGCCTATTGGTGTCTTCTTCACATAAGATGAAACAAACAGTAAGATATTTCCAACAGCTTTCCAGGTTAAAAAAAATAATTAAAGAAAAGAAGAAGGAAAGGAAAGGAAAGGAAAGGAAAGGAAAGGAAAGGAAAGGAAAGGAAAGGAAAGGAAAGGAAAGGAAAGGAAAGGAAAGGAAAGGAAAGGAAAGGAAAGGAAAGGAAAGGAAAGGAAAGGAAAGGAAAGGAAAGGAAAGGAAAGGAAAGGAAAGGAAAGGAAAGGAAAGGAAAGGAAAGGAAAGGAAAGGAAAGGAAAGGAAAGGAAAGGAAAGGAAAGGAAAGGAAAGGAAAGGAAAGGAAAGGAAAGGAAAGGAAAGGAAAGGAAAGGAAAGGAAAGGAAAGGAAAGGAAAGGAAAGGAAAGGAAAGGAAAGGAAAGGAAAGGAAAGGAAAGGAAAGGAAAGGAAAGGAAAGGAAAGGAAAGGAAAGGAAAGGAAAGGAAAGGAAAGGAAAGGAAAGGAAAGGAAAGGAAAGGAAAGGAAAGGAAAGGAAAGGAAAGGAAAGGAAAGGAAAGGAAAGGAAAGGAAAGGAAAGGAAAGGAAAGGAAAGGAAAGGAAAGGAAAGGAAAGGAAAGGAAAGGAAAGGAAAGGAAAGGAAAGGAAAGGAAAGGAAAGGAAAGGAAAGGAAAGGAAAGGAAAGGAAAGGAAAGGAAAGGAAAGGAAAGGAAAGGAAAGGAAAGGAAAGGAAAGGAAAGGAAAGGAAAGGAAAGGAAAGGAAAGGAAAGGAAAGGAAAGGAAAGGAAAGGAAAGGAATAAATTCTGACCTCATAACCCTATTACCACATTTGTAGAGATGACGTCTAAGTTACTGATTGCAAGACCATAGGATAATTTTGTCATTTACTTCATTTATCATGACCAATGCCTACGGTTCTCCTGTCCAGACGTTACTCTGACAACTCAAACCTACAGGGAGTTGCAAACACACAGGGAACTCCTGTGCAAACACATTAAGATTAGATGAAGGAGTTTTCGTTCCCTGCTATGTTTTAATTAGGTAAAAATCTGCAGGGAAAAAAAGTTGAGCAGAAACCTCTTACAGCAAAACCATGGCTAGAGCACATGCTCCATACACCTCTTTCGTTCTGGAAAAACCTAGACAACCAGTTCCCACTTGCAAGAGTGTAACATGGGACCAGAGGATTATCCTTCACAATTCAAACGCAATTCTCTGATAATGGTAACTGTGTTCCACTGTTAGAAGTGATAGACTTACATAATTAGCTGCAAAGTGCTATTTCTGTGTGTGTAAAATCTTTTAATTATTTCCTTTTTAATTATTTTAAATTACCTAATAACTCTTTGGCAGAGAGGGATGTATGGGAGGGAGGTAGTGCAAGCCCGCCATCATTATGAAAGCTTTTCAAGAGCTCCATTATGTGCTGTGAGCATCTGAGTCTTTGTAGCATGAGTCACCCACAAAGTCTTGAGCCATCAAGTAATTAAAGTTCCTTAATACAGAGTGGGAGGGGAGGAAGTAATACCATTTGTCATTATGATCAGTCACATTCCTACAAGTATATATCATAACTGTTTTATAAATGGATTATTAGCAAATCAGATTACAGCACTAATTATTTCTCCCAGCATTTCCTTTACCCATGTGCTGTGGACTCATCCACTCTCCAGTTACTACTACTCTTCCATCTGCTTCTTCCCCCTTTGCTATCTCACACACATACACAATTACTTATGTAAACTCACCCAGGACAGGAAGACCCAACAATAGCTGTTACCAACACTTCAAAGGAAAAATTATTGCTGGTTCTCACTGGAAATCTTTCTGAATCGAAAGCTGCGTGGCAACCTCGGTACAACATGGTGGTCATAACCCAGTTCTGAGCAGAACTGTGAAAGAGGAATTCATAGCACAAAGCCATCTCCATGCTGGCGGCAATCACAGAAGAAAAGACAAGAATTGGCAGGCCTGAAAAGAAAACCACCTTTCCCACCTTTACTGGAAAAAAACAGGGCTGTTAGGTAAGACGCGTTAGATAACTTTTTTTTCCCTTTTAATGAAGACTGGTCCCAAGAGACTTAGATTATTTCAGGAAAAAAAATCAAGGGCAGGACAAAGTTAAAAAAGAGCTGATGAAAGGAGAAAAGTGAATAGACGGGAATTAAAAAAACTAAAGGAAAACATAGGTGGAATCATAGGTCATATTTGCTACACAGTGTCAGTGAAACCTGTTATAATTTTCAAGAGTTACCACAGAATTTAACAGCCCCAAGGAAGTGTAATCATTGTGTCAGTTGTAAGTTTTCACAAAAAGAACAGAGATCTAGGTGTTTCTGCTTTGCTGTTTTGCCTATGCTACAAAATTCATTACAATCATCAAGTCACAGCCTGAAATAATACACAATGCAAAAGGTAAGGCAAAGCTGCTTCCCAACTCCTGCCCCAGATTTACCAGAACAAAGGAAAAAAATCAGTAAAAAATAAGAAGTTGTGAGACCACATTCTTCTGTCAATTTTCCAATCTCGCTTTTGCCATTTCCAGGAGAAAAAAACAATCTTGTGCACAGTCTTTGCATAGATTCCTTTGCCAGCTAGTAAGGTGTGATTAACATTACCCTAAGTGTTTGCTAGAGATGGATGAAGAGTGAAAAATGCCAGGTTTAGGCTCAGCAATACTGAAGAAGTTGCAAAGGGAGTTCTGCTTAGTATCTGCTTCATCTCTTGTGATCAGAGCATGCACAATCAATTCCTTTGTTGAAGCTGTCCTGTGACCAAAAGAACTCCTCTATCTATTTCTACCGAAGCATTGCTAGTGTTGTATTCATTGTCCTACATATTGTCCTCAGTTCGACTACATTATATGTACGTCAAGGCAAAAATACAACTTCCCACTCTGTGCTGCTTTTGGCTGGAGTAGAGTTAATTTTCTTCCCAGTGGCTAGTACGGGGCTGTGTTTTGGATTCGTGCTGATTACAAGGTTAATACTATAGAGGTGTTTTTGTTATTGCTGAGCAGTGTTTGCACACAGCTAAGGCCCATTTTGCTTTTCATACTGACATATTGCCAAGGGGTCTGGAGGTGCGTGGAAAGTTGGGAGAAGACACAACATGGACAGCTGACATCAACTGACCAAAGGAATATTCTATACCATGTGACATCATGCTCAGCATATAAAGTAAGGGAAAAAGGAGAAAGTGGGGGACGTTCAGAGTTACGGCATTTGTCTTCTGAGTAACCATTATGCATGATAGAGCCCCGCTTTCCTGGAGGTGACTGAATCTTGTTTTGCTTTGCTTCCATGCACGGCTTTTTCTTTACCTATTAAACTGAGTTTATCTCAACCCATGAGTTTTCTGGCTCTTAGTCTTTCAATTCTCTCTCCAATCTCACTGGTAGGGGAGCGAGCAAGCAACTATGTGAGGCTTGGTTGCTGGCCAGGGTTAAAACATGGCACACCCTTAACTAGAGCTACCACCTACATTTCAAGGCATAGCAATACATTGGCAACTAGAAAAGAGGCACCAAAGGGGAAATGTACACCCATATCCAGAGGGACTATTCATACGTCTGCCTCCCCAGGAAGGGCAAAGTTGTCCCATGTTCAGCTCCACGCTGCAAGCGAGAAGAATAAAAGCCTGGCACATCCTGATGCACCAACCCAGCCACAAGAAAAAACCCATGGATCCCACCAAGACAGCAATTCTTTGGCATATGCCCCAGCAGCTGGCAGGGCTCCCTGCAAGGGGCACACTGCGGGAAGGTGCCTGAATTTGCTTTCATAGATGTTTTGCTTATGTTTTTGAGAAGAAGGGTCTCTGGCGGGTTGGATTCAAAACTGTCAGTATCCCACATTCATTTCTCAGAAAGAATGTGATTCGGAAGTGTTATTATGTTTCCTTTTCTCCAATCCCTGTTAACCTGAAGATGAGGACTGAATTTCTGCTGGCTGAGAAGCATCCAAAAATGCTTCCCACAGCTCTAACTCTAACTCCATCCCTCAGTAGACTGGGCTTGATTCTTTTTAAATGTTGCTATGGTACCATTTTCATCAGTAATTACAGGCAAAGCAGAGTCATAAACTCCCTCTAAAGTGAGTCCCCCTCAATGGTACTGGAACAATAGCATATGCCTATGGTATGGGCAAATGTCTCAGCTCTACTCTCTCGAAGGTACTACTTCACAATGTTAAAACTATAAAACTCAATCATACTCTAGCCTGGGAGAAAAATTCAGTGAAAACTCCGGAGGAGTCAATTTATTTGGAAGTTAACCAGACATATTTCAATCTCGATTGGACATCTAGAGACACAACATAAATTTTTATATAGGTTATTTGATTCTCACACCTCATAAATTAAATAGAATGATCTCTGATATATCTAATGCCTGATGGTAAAACTGCAGAAGGATGGATTTCTGGTACATTTGTTTCCAGTGCCCTGCAGTTAGGTCTTTCTGGGCATCAGTTAAGGTTAATGTGAAATGAGGGGCAGTGACAGGAGACAGTTTTAAGTCCTGACCAATTTGCAAAGTCAGGTTACTTGGACCAGCCTACTAGTCACTCTGCATAGGACAATGCTAACAGTGAATTAGCTATTGTTGCCAGGCTTTGCTCAAAATTGCTGCAAAACCATAGAAAGCTGCAGCATTTCTTGGCAAGCTGAAAGCAAACATTCCAGAAAAAAAATTGTTTTCATAGTACAGCTGGATGACTAATTTATTAGGTTCATTTATCCCATCCAAAGTCACTCACAACTTTCCATGTATTTGACATTTGAGTGAGCCAATAATGAAGTTTGATTTTAAGCTCCAATCAGTATGAAAATCCAATTAAATTGTATCTAGCAAACATCTCAATTGAATATAGAGTGGGGGAGACACCTAAATCCCACGGTGGGTATTTGTGTCTTTGACTGAACAAGGCAGAGATGAAGTAACACAGCATGTTACAATTCAGAACTTGACCAACACTGACTAGTTTCATGATTGATCCAGTCAGGAAGAGAGATAATGCATTTTATGGACTTGTGGTCCATAACTACATACAGTCTGCATGTGTTACACTAACTGTGCAAATACATTATTTGTGTTTCCAAATATACAGGTAAAAATTGCTTTCAGTAAAATTCAAGATAAAACACCACTTTTTTGTAGTTCCCCAAGTAAAACTCACATGTTCCCAGGAAGCAAATATCATCGAATGAGAATTTATTACCTGTTACACAACAGTAGTGACATTATGGAGGAAGTTATACTACAATCAGAATTGGCATATGTCTCATATGCTATAACAAGGCTCATAGCTGTCATCAACAGACATTCAAGTCATACTGATTACCATCAGCAAGAAAATATGCCTCTGAAGTATTTTGGCCATTTGTTACTCTTTTTTTTGAGACTCTATCACTTTCTCCCACTGTTTCTCCTCTTTTTCTTTTTTTTTTTTTTCTTAACTTTTTTCTCCTCCTTTCCCTTTCCACTGCCTGTTTCTTTCTTTCAGCCCTGACTTTCTTGTGTCTGCATTTCCTTCCCATTGGCATCACACTTTTTCCTTCAGCAGTTTCTTTTTTTTTTTCTCAACTCAAACTGGGCTTGACTGGTCATATTATAGTAAGGCTATTATGAGTGACAGCATGTAACTGTACTTGTTGGTTTAGAAAGTCTCTTTCAGACTTATATTTCTTTTTTTTTTTCTAGTTTATTTGACAAAAACTGTTAAGTCTGACAGAGATTTGTATGATTATTACACTTCAGAGTGAACATTCCAATGCAGTGCAGTGCAAAGGAGGAAAAAGTGGAAAGGAATTCATTTTTCCCAGAGGTCGCATTTCACATAAGGAAGAGAACTCATTATCTGTTATGCTTATCTTGCTTTTAAAGGTTAGCTTTGTAGCCAGGTGGGTGAGCAGCATTTTATTACTAAAGTAAGCATGTTTCCAAGCTTCATGTGCCATATGGCCCACAAAGAAAAAAACCTCCAGCCTATGGGCAGGGTGTACAAGACCTCTGCTCTAGGCAGCTGCATGCAGCTCTGAATTCTCACTATGTTTTTCAGAAATTTTATGCATTTTAATTTGATTAGGTTCCTTCTCTTGGCAACTGGTCATTGTCAAACCTCTTTCTGATCAGCAGGGGACTAATACAACCTGGAAGCTCTAGCCCCGGCAATGGAAAACATTACAGGCGCAATGGAAGACATATTTGCAAAGAATATCTTCTGCACCTGGACTCCATTTATTAAGTTTGCAGAAAGGACAGCTCCTGCCAAGAAGCCAGACACTCTGACCTTGTTTGAACCTGCCTGCTGCCTGCAGAGCAGGATCTGTAGAGAGCGGGAGTGAAGGAGGGGCATAGGGCACACTGTTGCTCCTCAGGGACTCACTCCAATATATGGGGAGTTTATGTTCACAAAGTGTTTTACTTTTAAAGCCTGTATTCTTTCATCTTGTCACAGGATATAACTTCGCTATTGAGCTATATTACTGCGTCTAGTCAGAGCGTGTGTTTGTATGCTGGTGTCAATCATTTCTTTTTGTACCCTTTTTCGGCTGCAGCTCACAGAGTGACAGGTGGTTCTTGCTGTCCAATCTACTGATGCTGCTTGGATTTATTATATCATTTCTCCCTCCTCTTCAGGCTTTATAACCTACCAAGATCTAAAGTCTCTAACAAACGGAAAGTTAAAAGGGAAAAAAATTCCCAGTGTACAAAGTTAATACAGCTTGGATTCGGTACCCAGCTCATCTTCAGCAAGGCTCTAGTTTTCCCACTATGACATGAAATTGAACTTATTCCATTATGCCGTTCTCATTTAGGATTTAAACATGTCAGTATTTCCTGCAAATAGCTAACTTGGATAGATACAGGTATTATTTCCCTTAATAAGATCCTTCAAAACAACAGATTGTCTAACCAGAGTATAACCTTTTCAAACAAATATTTACTTACTCCTTTTACAAAAGGGACAAAAGACTCTCAAGAACAAACAAACAAACAAATCTCCTTCTCTGCATACCTGAGATGTCTACTACTTAAAACTGCTCCTCCCAACCTGAAACAGTACTAAAGAGCAAGCTTCATTTGATGTCCGCTGGACAACTTTATTGAAAACCAGGCGTATCCTTAGGCATCATGCTGACTGAGGCCTTCACTCAGTGAGTCCAACATGCCGATGTGGTGCATTTTGGCTCTCAGCAATATCACTTCTGGGCCTGCAGCCCACACAGGAAAAGCTTTTCCTAACCTGGGACTCAGCCATAGGGCTCCAGGAGAGCAACCAGCCTGGAGAGGGTAAGGGGAGATCAGGAGAGACACCGTCCCTGGCTGAGGGTGCCAATAGGTCATAGTGAGGATGGTGAGAGTGTTTGTATGAACATCTGTCCACTAGGAGGAATAGGGACAAGGAACAGCCCGCTAATTTTACATTCCATAACACTGGTCAGCTGCCATGCCAGCCTCTCTGTTACCACTGATCTGGGCTGGATTTGAGAAGTTAAATGGAAATAAAAGAGCCTCCAAATAGGCTCCCACCTCCTAATTATGTCTACTTTAGCTACCTAGTCTAACTTATAAAATTTGCACACACTTATTCATCTGAAAAAGAGAAGGAAAACCTGACACATCATTCAGACATATAAAGGTAAAGGACAATTAATTAGGTTTAATTATATTGGACTTGCGGTAGGTTAATAACAATGTCATTAAAAGCATAAGTAGTCAAATACTTATGCTTTTTATTATCTAGAACTGGAGATGTGCTGGGGAAAAAGCCTTGAGACCAGAGGAGTGGCTGGTGGAGCCAGAGGAGCCCTTGCTCTGGTGGACTGTAGCTGCCTCCTTTAGCAGGGCATGGCCAGTGTTGCAGACAAAAGGCAATGGTTTTTCATCTGCTGGAGGTTGTCAGCAACCTAGTGCTACTTCCTCGTGGGAGTGCCAGGTAAGTGGGTGGGCTGTGGAAGGGGCAGCATTCAGGAGAATTTGGTGAACTGGAAAGAATAGATGTGATACCCCATAACAAGGTAACATAAGTTTTGCCACATTGGTATTTTGCTGCAGTGGATTAGTTATTACAACCAACCCCCAAAAAATCCCACTGTTATCAAGTTAAGATATACCCCTTGTGTTTCACTGAAGCCAAATACTTGACTCAGGGCAAGTGGTTTGTTTGTGGTGGAATTGATGTAATTGCACTCCCTACTGTTCCTTAAAAAAAGAGGTAGAGGGAAAAGATTGCAATGATAGCCTGGCTTCCCACTGTACTGCTTCCAGAGAAGTGAGGCAAGATCTAGTCAGTGTGAAAACATTTTTGTGCCCAGAATACTATTTGATAAAATTAAAAAAAAAAAAAAGCCTCCCAGTCTTGTTAAAAAAATCCAGCTTGTATTCTGGAACATTATTTCAGCAACCAAAGGATAATGAAGTATGCTAATATACTGCATAGACCAGGCTGAAGAAATTGTGAAAACAGTCCAGCAGAGCTATTTGCATGTGTTAACTGATCTGTTCATTTGAAAGCATTTATTAGCAAAATGAAGTCAATTTTATTCTACTGGACTTCCTAGATCACTTTAAAAGATTAAAATTTTGCTCTGCTGCAACACAAATATTGTTTTTCCTCATTACAACTGAGTTCCACTTAGTAGCATAAGTAGGAAAAGAGTATTGTTGTTTGTTCAAAGAAATATAATGAAAGAAATTAAAAATGTATTGGAAAATTGTTTTCCTAAGCAAACCTGAAAGAAAAAGGGGGAAAAAATTGGTAAAATGAAATTTTATCAATCCCTGTTTACTAAAAAAGAGGCTCCTTTCTTGCTGAAAACATGCTTTCTGAGGAAAAAAATATTAGCAAAAGGTCAATGTTCACTCTGTTTTAGCTTGGAATACTTAATTCAGTTCTTCCTAATCCTCTGTGACTGCCAGTCTCTGACCAAACACACAAAAAAACCCCCTACTAGGCCTATACAGATGTTTTAAAACAGTAAAAGTTTCCACCTATATATAAGACTTCCTCCTAGAGCTATAGGGAACATCCAATCCTATCTTTATTGTCTCTGTTTCTTTGATGACTGGTATCTTCTCTTAAGTGATGTGCTTTCACAGAAAGCAGAGAAAAGAAGTAATAGAAAGCAAAATCCTCATAAATATTGGTTACAAGAAGCATCTATAACATTATTAGCACTGCAGCTGATATTTTGTTCTCAGGCAGTAACAAATGCTTCTGAATGCCCTGAACAAGGAAGACACCACTGCATACAAAATGCAGACTGTCCAGTTTTGGAGCAAGGAATAGCAAAGAGAGAGTTCATGGACTATTCCTATGCCATAAATATATGCCATCACCTTATCATAGCTGCTAATTAATTCATTAACAGTTTATTTATGCCCACAAAAATGCCATCAAATCTCAAAGCCATTTGTGGATAAACTGTAAGCAGAAAAAACTACTTGAGATCATCAAACAAAAACAGTCCTAGCACATAATTCAGGCAGCTCTGTTCAGGGGTCAGATTTAAGGAAAACGATGCTTTTGCACATGTAGGTATCCCAGATCAGAGGCAGTCTGTGCCCCTGAATATTCCAGGCCTGCTCAGATTTAAATATGTCCTAGCACAGGTACACCAGTCCACTCAGCGTGATTGGATCAGTCACCATCTTACTGACCAATAACTTCCTACCTACTCCTCTATCAAGTCTTCATAAGAGAAGGAATGGGATTTTTATCTGACTTCATCATCATGACAAATTACAGCTTTCAGAATTGACTAAGGTTTGTGAACTATTATATCATTTTTGTTAATGCTGGCTTTGTTCCAGTTAGACTGGTATTTGTTTATTTGGGGTCACTGAAATAGTAACTTTGTGAAATTAATCTTCTTTAAACTCATTCTCCCTATTTGCTGGGGAGGGGGGAGTTGCCTTCCTCTCTTGTTATGGCTTTGCACAGATTCTAAAACTGTTGAGCACTGAAGCTATCTGAAATTATTTACAATATGTTTTGCTTGAATTTGAAGGGACATTTAGAGTATTTTTGTTTTACTTGAATTATTTCTTGTATCATAGTAGATGCTCAGAACCCGGACAATCTGAAACAAAGATTTGCTTCAAAAACACTTGAAAACATAATAAAGAACTTGGAGGGGAAATAAGGAACAGAAACAGTGGCAGAAAAGACAATGATTTCTGGCAAGTTCCCAGATCAATTATGTCCCTGCTTTAGCCCTAGGATCAGAAGGTAAATTTAAAATTTTGTTCAAAAGACCTTAGCACCAATACTCAGAAGAAATTATCTGAGCCTGTGTGTTTTCATACTGTTTCAGTCTGGCAGCATAGAATCAGTAGAAAAGACTTCCAACCTGGCAGGTCAAACAGCTGTTAGTCTTTCTCAAAATATGTCTCTGTGGTTTCAGAAAGAAAAAACAGCTCTGAAGAAAAAATGCAGTAGACAAGACTCAGGAAAAAATAGCATCCATAAATCTAGTAGACAGGTTAAGTTTGTATATACTATGTTGACTAATAATAGACTTCAGCGAGAGAACTGGCTAATGTGAGCATTAACAAATTGTCTGTGCTGATAAAAGCAGACACAGTGATAGCCGATTTTGAAGGGCAATGTGATATCTACAGACATTTGTTCTAGGTAGTTTTTGTGGCACAAAACTGCTGTTGTATTATATGAATTCAACATTGCACCTACAGGTAATTAAGCATGTAGTTCATTAATACAAGTCCAAATGCTGGCCTCTGCGAAGATGAAGGAAAGCACCACTGTGGGTTCAGGCTAGTGAGCATGGAGTGAAGTGACCAGGAGACTAGCAAAGCACCTTTGTTCCACTTGGATGGAGGGAAGGTTTACAAGCCTGGAAGAAGCAGGAGTCTTCCTGCTGCCTTGCCATGCAGATCAGGGACAAACAGAGCGCTTTCCTGAGGCTGGAATGGCTCAAGGAGGTCAGTGTGCTTAGGCACATCACAGTGCAGGCAAGCCAGTAAAGATTCAGCTCCAGATTAAACAAACAAACAAACAACAACTAAATTTAAGAATATAGATGTGCTGAGCTGTCCTAGAGTATTTGAGATTACTGTAGAGGGCTGTCAGAGATGATACAGGACCTACAGAGGTCCTGCATGTTTCTCAAGCAGAATATTCCACAAAACCTAAAATTACCTTTGACACTCTGCAGCAACAGGATCTTATCAGCACTGCCTTGGCTTCCATCATTGTTGACGGAAAAGTCAGTCAAGACATTCAAGTGGACACCTAGCATGCATGTAACCCTTGCAAGAAGGTGCCTCAAGCAGCAGGTTGGTCTCGTACACCTTGTCCCCATTAGTGACAAACAGCTTCTTGCACTCCATCATCTGCCTCTCTGCACCTGCAGAAACACCGGCATGTTCAGACTGGTGTGCAAGTGTGACACCTGCAGTAAGCCTTACTAGTTGGTGTCCATGCCTAGAGAAAGCCAGCCACTTTCCAGGGCTCAAACACACTATAACTAATTAACTGAGTTTGAGATGTATTTCAAAACCTATTAAGCAGAAAGCTATGCTACTAAAAAATTTAAAGGGCTGACTTAATTCCCCTAAGGCAACACTTTCAGCTTTGAAAGAATATAGCTTTTTAGTCAATAGATTGTGAAATTCATCTCAAAGCTGCTTAATTAGCCAGTTATAGCTGAATTTAGCTTTAAAAGGGGCATATGGGGACAGTCACTGGACAACTATGATAGGCGTGACTATGCAAAAATGATGCTGTGTTGATACAGGAGGACCTCCAGCCAGTTTGTGTGTTACTTCTCTGATCCTGTTTGTAAAGAGCTAGACATTTTCAGACACCTAAGTAGAGCTCAGATTGTATTTGCACCTGAGTACTTAAAAGCTTTATACTGTGTCTCCTGAAAATCTAGATTACAAAAACCTGTCAAATGCTACGTGCCGGATTCTCATGTGGTATAATCTAAAACTGCTCCTTAGCTTGGCAACAGTTTTCCCAATTTACATCACCAAAAAGACCTGGCCAAATGCCAAAACGTTTAGAAAAGCAGTTCCTTTTCTTCTTCAGTTTAATTTTCATATACGTCTGCATTTCCTTTGCTCAGTT
The DNA here is from genome assembly GCA_013399895.1 of Serilophus lunatus. Classification (NCBI taxonomy): domain Eukaryota; kingdom Metazoa; phylum Chordata; class Aves; order Passeriformes; family Eurylaimidae; genus Serilophus; species Serilophus lunatus. The sequence continues at coordinate 536,184 of VXBA01004409.1, read as the reverse complement.
ACAGACTAGAAACAGAAGCAAAAAAGTGCTCAGAATTAAAATGTGCACTTGCCCTATTTTTCCTTAGCAAAGTAGCAGAAATTTTGTGAGATAGCCAGCCCTCTGAGATTTCCAACCCTGTTTGGCAAATTCTTGAGGCTTGGATAATAAAATTATGAGACAATTCCCACAGGCATATTTTTCACCTTTTTAATATATTTTATATGATACGTTACTTTCATGTGATGTTTCCCACAGTTCTGCTCTGATGAAACATAGAAAATTCATTGAGTAACAGTCTCCTTACAAAAACCAGCACTGGCAGTGTACCTCTGCTGAGGATGAATCTGAGATTTCACCTAGTAAAGCACAGTACAGAAACACAAGGTGTCATTTTTGGACTCTGTGACCTGAGACTTTGAAATCCTATATTTTTTCTGCTGGAAACTGCTCTGCTGTGGTCTGTCTTGCAAACAAGCCTCGAAAATCCCCCAACCCCATTCACCAGGTATTTATATCAGCATGCACTAAGAATGTGTCAGTTGTATTCCCCAGCTCTGACATGTGAGCTCAGCTGTAGGCCACATCTGAAAAGCCTGATGTTTTCAAAAGAGCAAAGATTTGACGACTGATACAAATTCTTCTACCTCTGCCAGAGGTATGTGATAGACTAGCAGAAAGAAAGAAGACAAAAACATTTCTCAAACACCCACCCACTCACCCTTGTAGTCCACCCTCTGCAAGATGTCCCATCCTGGAAGCAGACTGCTGGGTTGACATTGATGTAAGTGCTACAAGTGCTACAAGAACATGGGCAACACATAAGAAAATTAAACACCTCGGCCTCTGTTGTTGCAAAACTAGACAGAAATGTGAGCAAAGATTCAGCTGGCTGAAAAGTAAAAAAACATAGCTTCTTCTATCCCTGGCCCTTCAGTGCAGTTCAGGCAGTTTTCTAGACAAATCACCTTCTGGGAAAAAAAAAGAAATGAAAAAAAGAGAGTGCCACAAAGCTTACTATTACACTCAACAGAGAGCTTGGAGATCCTTAGTATTTCCTCTTATCTTCTGCTCTTCCTGCACAAGTAGACTCTGGTGCATCAACCTCTATAGCCATCAGAGGAGGAACAGAGCACGCAAGACAAGACAACGTAGGTCACTTTTGGAGGTCTTGCAGTGAGGTTGCCCGGTTGTGAGGTACTAGAGGAGCAACAAGAGCCTTAGAGAGTTGTCATAGTTTAGCACCAGCCAGCCACACCGTCGCTCACTCACTCCCACAACAGCAGGATCGGGGGGAGAATCAGAAAAGTAGAAGCTAGAAAACTCACGAGTTGAGATAAAAGCAGTTTACTAAGGAAAGCAAAAGCCGTGCACACAAAGCAAAGCTAACCAAGGAATTAATCCACTGCTCCCCATGGGCAGGTAGGCATTGGGCCATCTTCAGGGCAGCAGGGCCCTATCACACATAACGGTTACTTGGGAAGATCATCGCTCCAAACGTCACAGCTTTGTGGCTGTGTGGTGCTTGGTTGATGGCTGGGGTTAAATCACGACAGAATTACTTAAGGAGAGGACATGCTTCTGAGAAATGGGAGAATGAGGCAGCTCAGAGAAAACCAGCAGACTGACAAATGAGCTAAAATCAAAGGAACTTTAATCCAGATTCTGTTGATTTTCTGTATCTGCCCCTAAATGGCGTGTTCAAATACGTGTAATGCCACATTACAATTCAACTGACCAATTCATATTCTTCATTTTTTTATTCTGCACAAGCAATTTCATTTATTTCTTCCTTTTCAAGGTGTCCTTAAACAGTTAAGCAAAAGGAAGAACATTTGCCAACCTCCTGTGTATAAGTAACTTTTTTTCATTAAATTATACTGCCACCATTTATTAAATTAAGATTGTCATTAAATATTACAATGATGAAATTATCAATATTGCATCTGTCACAGATGAAAAAAACTACATATATGGGTGGATATAATCTGTTCTTTGGTTTATGAACTCAGAGTTCCCTAGACAGTGTCACCAGTGATACAATATCCCCAAATGCTGGATTTTATATGTGATATATCTGAAAAATGTGCAAAAACAGATGTAACCAGACAGCTCCTTTTGGTTACATACATGAGGAAGCTTCACAGAGCAAGTTATTTTAGCTAAGGCTGGCAATAATTTATTCTGAATAAATTGCCTCTATATCTGTTTCAGGCAGAAATGACATAGGAAGAATGTGAACTTTTTTGTTATATCAACTCATTTTGAGCCAAATTATGCTTCTTTTTGAGTATTCGCCATTGCAAACATAGAAGGCATGTGGATCTAGATATTAGCACCTTCTAAAAGTTGGCTCAATAAAAGCTGTTTAGCGCTTAAACATGGAAGCTGTTGTCAGCTTCACGGATGAGTAACTCATTCCAAATTTTGGAAATGGAAATTCTGATCTGATGTATATTTAAGGCTTATTAAGCAACTATATTTTCTAGGCCACAATTCAGTTAAAATTAACTCCAGCTCCCACACTGTGACAATCCAGACATGATTATGGAAGTCATAAAAAATGAACTTGACGTGGGTTCTTCTACTATAAACAGAGGAAAATGTCCCCTGGAGACCAAACTCTTCATTTCAGGGATCCACAGGACGAAAAGAATACCTAATCACACTGCCTTAGCTTGGAAGTATGATTAAAAAGAGGAATGTGTTAGACTTTATCCTAAGAAACATTTTTCCTTTTTTTCCTGTAATTCCATCAAACATTGGAACGGAGACATCGTTGTATGTTTATTGATTCTGCGTTTTCTTCTGTCCTCTGGATTTTAAAAGGGAAATTGTAAGAAGGAAAAAAAATAAACACCTCAGTGGAGAAAGCTTAAATCAGATTTGAGATGTTTATTTCTGGGATATTAAACTTGAGAGTCTTTTCAATATATCTTCTTTTCTTGCCTCCTGAAAATAAGGTCTGCTTAAAATCTCTGGTTGTCTCAAACATGTGAGAATTATTTGTGCTGCTCCTCCCTTCATGTCTTCTATCGGTCCAAACTTAACTTTTTGTTATATTTTCATGCGGTCTCATAACTACTGAAACAAGGTCGTTTTCCTAGTGACACCAACTGGAACAACTTTGGTCAGTTTCCCTGCCTTCAAACCCACCACTTTGAAATCCCATCTGCAGAAATTACTCTCCTTTTAATTTTTCTTAGCTCAGATCTAGCCCTGCTTCTTAACTTGACCCTACTACAATCCTAATGAGATCAACAAGAAGTCTTTCATTTGAGTTGAGCTAGACCATATAACTTTGCACCAAAAAGTTTAGAGAAGATTATTCAAGTCTTCTAGAATATGGTCTTAGTGCATTTAAGTCAGTAACTTCACCGCTGAGATGTCAGCTAAGAGATGTCTTGTCCTCAGCAAGTCACAGTCCCAGGGTCCCAGTCTCCATCTTTGTTAGATAGGATACTTGTTTGTCACAGTTTCGAAAAGACAAGGTGAGGACATTTATTTTAGAATATACCTAAGCAGCTGCCTGAAAACCTAGGGTGCTTTAGTGAGTGAATGTTAATAAAAACATTTTTCACACTATCAATAATTTATTGACAGTTGGCTACCAGTCCCACACTTGTTCTGTTAATTTGCTCCAGATCCTTTTGGTGGACCAGAGCCAGGACAGAAAACAGAAAAAGAACAAAACAAACTCCATCTCTCTTGAACCCTCTGCCCTTTCCACACCGAACATGATCATTCTCCTCTCTTTGCTGGGAACTGATGTTCACAGTGTGACTAAGAAAATGATTCAGTCCCGAAAGCCACTGTGTGATCTAGCAAAACAAAGACCTGACCTCCCCAGTGTTGGCAGCAGCAGCACCAGCCACTCTTGAAATATCTAAAAGGCAAATACATTAGTATGTTCAGTCATCATGCTGGCTAATGACTAGACATTTTTGAACATATGGGATCATTATTCCAGCATATCATCAGCAAACTTTCCAGAAAAGCTAATTAAGGGGCCCTTTGAATGCTTACCACAAAGTTGGGTTTTATCATAGCTCCTCTCTTGCATTTAAAGAATTAGCAGTTTTCATCCCCCCTGCTTTCACCACCTTTCCATTTCTGGTGATCACTAAAGATTAGTAAAGCTAATTAAACAGATCTTTAATTTTTTAATCATAACTTACCTTTACTTTTATTTTCTAGGCAGAAAGATTTCATTTCCCATTGATACAAAAAGGATTTAGAATGTACTGTGGTGAATCCTTGCTGTTGGTTTGTCTTCTGAAATATCTCTCTTCATATACATCTCCCCTGTAACTGCTTCTGTTCTTTAATGGCTACTGCAAATGACATTAATAGGTAAGTTATAGATTGCAGAAAAGAAAGGTTATTTTCCTGATCAAGAGATCCTAATAAGGGGTAAATTCTCTGGACAACTCTTCCTGCTGTTCAGAATATTTTGCTAAGAAATGTGTAGATGACCAAAACCTACTGCAAGACTGGATGTAGAAACAAGACTTTCCACTTCCTTGGGAGGCAATTTTGGTTTTAGGGATGTATCCTCTTAAGATAAAAACAATCTGCAAACCTGAGGCAGATGAAAAGACTATTATCTACTTTGTGGGCATCTTTGAGGAGAAAAACCTTTCAGGACTTCAAACTGTGAATGTAGCCTTGCCAGTATTGTGACATCTAAGTCCATAGAACAATGATAATAATGTAAGAGATATTTAAATTAAGTAAACCCATCAGTGATAACTTGTGTCTTCATTGTTAGATACACCATTGCCAGTAGCCTCAGCAGAAACACACACGCAGTTATTGATTTCGTTGGATGCACTGGAAGACAATGTGATGAGCTACACAATGGACGGTAAATGCGCCTTCATCTGGAGGGTTTCAGGGGAAAGGGCTGTCAGGACAACTGATAGCAAAAGATGTTTTCCTATCTTTCAAAAATTTATTAAAATTCTCCTTTGGAAGTTTAAAACAAAAGTAAAAGCTTATGTTGTGGTATGGCACTGGCTGAGTTGGATATGCAGGGAGAGCAGCATCAGCAGAGGAACATGCACCTCCAATGGCGCTGCCACGCAATCTCAAACCATGACTGGCATCGTCTGTGGAACCATGCAAATGAACAAGAAATGCTTCGCCAAGGACCTTTTCCAGCACCAGAAAATTAGATAACAGCAGGCATCCTGTCTCTCAGAGCACCAAGAAGTATATATAATGCTTGAATTCATACTTCAGCTATTAGCAGAAAAAGCATTTAAACATCTTGTATCTGGGTTTCTCTTGTCATGTTTTTAAGCAGTAATAACTTTTAATAGATATCTTGGAATAATAAATAACCATTAAAATATGCAAATCTAAATGATTGAACAAAAAAATCAGATAGTCATTTATCTAAAAAAATATCTCTAGATTTAAGGGTTTTTTTATAAAAGTAATAGTTAAAGAAACCTTGATCCTTCAAACTAACATATACTAAAATATAATACTATAATAAAAATCGCTTGCTTCTAAAATAATGCAATTTATATAAGGAGACTCATGCACAAACTGAAGCATTTATGGGACTGAGAATTAAGTCATAGTCAAAAAGAAGTTAAAAAGAATCTGAAACAATGATACACACACACTAGAAGAGTGCATTGCATCTTATGTATTGCATCCTGTGGAATAAACATCCCTGTGTTGAGCTGCATTGCAGAAAGCTGCACCGGGCAGATGGCAAGTGGACTGGAACATAATTCCCCCTGCCAGCACCCACACACACTGTCTGGTAAAACAACAATGCCAGCGTCCTGCCTAGTTCCACTTCTGATGAATGTGATCACCCAGTACAAATGTCAGCAATGTTGCCCTCAAAAGATCCAGCTGCAGACCAGAAGATGTTTTAACAGGAAGTCAAAATAAGTTTAGTTCCATTCAGAAAGTAAATACTAGAAAACAAAATCCCTTCTTCTTGGTCTTGCTGCTTTGTTTGATTTATTTCTCTCCCATTCTCAATCCTGTCTGCTTTGGCAGGAAGAATCCAGGAGATCTTCTCCTCTGGATCAGGTAACATTGCTCTGATGTACATGCTCACCTAATGCCCTTCACATCACCACAACATCAGTCACTTCTGCATGTATGTCACTAAAGATATATAGAAGGTCAAAATGTTTTGCGGTTTATAAGTATAAAAGTATTACCTATTCATGACAAGTCATCTAACAAACAAATGAGCCAGTGCAACACTATGCAATACCAATACAGATCACACGACCAAAAAAAAGAGGAAAATACAAATTCATCAAATCTGTACCTGAAAACAGATAAACAGTATAAACTCATAGACTCAGCAGGCAGAAAAGACGTAATCAAGGGAAATTATTTTCCATGTGGATTGTCACACATTTTTCTGACCTGTCAAATATCAAATACCTGCTGTTTTCTGGTAAGTAGTGAGCATGCATCCTGATAGGAAGTGATGTTAAAATCTCTATTACTTTGTAATGATCTGTGTATAATATGACTTTGCCTCCTAGACCAGAAGATTTGCTCCCATGTGGAAATGGAAACATGGTGATTCATAGCCACTCAGCCAATTTTGACATGCCAGTATGCTATGCCATGGTATCAGTAGTTCAGAATTTTTGTAGTTTTCAGATCAGACTTCACACAAGCTAGTAAAATACAAAGCATCTTTAACTTCCCTTACCAATAATAAGGCCCTAAAATGCAAATATAAATATGAATAGAAATAAATGAATACTGGCAAAAAATCTGATAGCTCAGCTCATAGGTCAGGCTGGTCCCAGTGTGCTGTCCTAGTCTCTTCCCTCATGGACTTAATCCTACATACCATCCACTCAAAGCTTCCCATGTCTGTCTCAGCATTCAGTAGCCAATTAAACATTCATCTGCAAATTAAATGATGGCTTAAAATGTTGGAGCTAATCTAATTCACACCACCTGAGTACTGTGCTCACTGACTGCCTAGAAAACAAGGGACGAATAAAAATAGCAGGAAACCCGGGTCAGAGATCATGAATGTGTGTGGGGGTGCATGGAGAACACAGTGTCTGCAACCATAAAGAGACCTGGATGTCTTTCCTGTCTTGCTTTTATCTGAGAGGTCAAGATTAAGACCCCTGTACTCCAGTGCTTATATGAACAGTGCTACAGGCATGCTATGGTTTCAACTGAGTTAAGGACAGGTATTTAATGTCATTTTGGATGACTTGCAATATGAGGAGTACAGTTGGGAGTCTAGAAGCACAGAGATCTCCTATAGATGACTACTCTCCGTGGAGGGCTCAGGTACACAGAGCATCTCAGACCACTTAGAATTCCAGAGTATAAGGAGAGTGGACATCTTGCAGCCTGCATCCTCAATACACCTACTTGTCTCTGTGCCTTAAAAATCAAGAGCACTGTCCTGCAGCCTAAACTACCCCTGGTGAGAGGACTACTGAAACATTCACAGTAGGACTAATGAAGAGTGAACCCTGTTGCTTTAAGTTTTGTGTTTGGCAAAAATATTGTTGAGTTATGAGAACTAGTAAGCTGAGTGCTCTCCTTCCCATTTGGGATTGCATTTGAGAAAGAAATAGAGAAGGTGGAAAAAAGTTCGAGGTCTTCTACCTTTTGGGAGATAGTGGCTTGTAACCAGGATACCATTTCTTAAAATATATCTATTTAACTGAGAGAACATGAATAGATGAACTTGCAGGGAAGAAAAAAAAAAACTAGTTCGACTCATGTCCTACTTATTTCAAGGATATTAAGGACATTATCCTTTGTCTCTAGTATCCAGATATAATCAATAATTTCTTTTGCTTAGAAATTTTTATATTGTTGCAGAAAAAAAATGAGATACACACCCTCACTAGGATTTATATGCTGCTCAAAGTCTTGGCTATCTGAGACATCCACATAGACCTGGCAGATATGACACACAGCCTATGAGAGACTGGGAAATGAAGATGACATTGGTGGTTAAATCCTGGTTGTACTGATTTCAGTGTGAACGTTCACTGACTGCTGGTCAGAATTTCACCAGAAGAGCTTTAAATGAACACAATTAGCATAGTTAATGATTTCTCTCATTTACTTGACTAGTAATTTCTGTCATCCTTTTTCCCTTTAAGAGTAAAATTAAAGATCTTTTGCCTAATTTTTCCTGAGTCCTTCAGCAAGGATTCCAAGTACCTACGACAGAAATCACAAAGGATCAAATGCTACTGTTACCGTCCACTGATGCCCTGGAAACTCCGCAGGGGAGGGAAGGTCACATGAGACAAAGGGGTTTGGGTGTCCAGAACTTCCCAAGTACTGTCAAATCACTCTGTGCATTCATATATGCATTCACATACTGGTTTAAATAACACACAGTCCAGCAATTAAGCAGGGATTCCAACATGCTTTTAAGTCTGCAACATAAGAAAAAATAGACGATCAGTAGGGAAAACTTCCAATAAAACACTTTATCTAAGAACCTCTATGGACAAATAAAGCTTCATCTTTAGATTTGGAAACGTGAGATGCAGAAAACTACATGTTAGAAGCAGGTACTGTATGGAGGCCCCATCAGTTGGCAGGAACAGAACTACTCCATGAGTCACCTGGTGGGGGTTTTGTTCAGTTTTCTTTAGGATTTCCAAGGAGATCATTCAAAGGGAAAAATGAGGAACAATGATACTCACAATTAAGCATGCAAAGAACATAAATGTATTTTCAAAAGCCCAGATGAAGCACTGAATGCAAGCAGGTAGAAGGGGTTGTGCAGCTAGATGAACCATGGTACTACAACTGAGTTCTTCTTCACTACCATGAGGATTCCAGAGAGAAATTATGCTCATAAACTTATCCAAAACAACACAGTCTCTTTCTCATTCTTCTGCCAATCTCCTTCTAGTCTATACTTCCAGGTTCCAATTAGGCTCTTTCTTTTCAATTTTTTTCGATTGTAGTCCACAATAAAATCAGGAGATGAAACTTATTGTTAACGATGGGGAAGCCAAATTATTATTTAACTTTTAAATATGAACAATACTTGGCTCCAAATCTCATTTAATCTTCATGGATATCAATTATATTTTGTCATTTCTAGGCTTGTGAAAATTTTATTTCTCCAAATGAGCTCAGTAAACTAACCCTCAGCCACTTCAAAAAACACCCTTCTGTTCTCAGATTTATTTTTTTTCAATATAGATTATGAAAACATTAGTTCAATGGAATTTATATGGCCTATTTGACATTCTTTTCTCTTTTGTTGGATTTGTGGTGATATTCAAAGCTAGGGCTCTTTCCAAATACTAAAATATTTGTTCTCTGAATAAATCACCATATGTGTGAAAAGATCAGACATGAGTACATCTTTTATATAGAGACTGCTAGTTTACAATCAATCAGTCTTGTATTATACTATTATTACGTTTTTCACAGTATACATTTCATTGCTGTGGATGACACTGCAATTTTTCAACAGAAAGAGACCCCTAGGAAAAGAATGCAGACATTTCTAAATCTTGTATATTCACCGCCAAACTCTTAGGAATGGGAGCAGTGGAGAACAATAAGCAATTCAAAGTCTTTCGGAGAGAGCTTGCCTCTGGGAGGAGGTGCTCCATAGGAAGCACCATTTCAGCCAGGCCCTATTTTCAAGGTGTATGGCGGAAAAGGCTGATTTAGGTGCCTCTCTTCCTGCTTAAAGACTGGCATAAAGCCTCATGATATTGGTGGACAAGAATACTTATGGCGTAAGGATAATGCTGATGCAGCCTCTGGCCCCAGAAGAAGTAGCAAAAGACCTACAGCCCTAACAAACCCAGGACAGGTCTTAGTTCACACCAGTCCACCCTGCCTTGTTCTGAGCAGTAAAAGAAATAGCCACCAAATGCCACGCAAGAGCCCTGGGTTTGCCTCCCAGTGTTTGACTGGGATCTACTTCCCAGTCCATCTGTATTCAGCTGAATTCATAGCCTTGAGTCCTGACAAACACAGCCTGCTTTTAGGACTTTGCAGTGGCCCCAGCTGGTGTACAGGGACGATGACTGGGTTTTTTCCATCCATGGTCTGGATGAGCAGTTCTGAGTGAATAGCCTGTGCAACAGCTGTGCAGCCCAGGCCATCTCATGAGATGGGTTTTAATTTCTCCAGTCCCTCTTCATTCCACCCTCTTGGGTCTTATGTGGGTGGAGTTTTATTTCAGCCTAACGGTTTAAATCTGTTGCCGGATAAATAAGTGCAATCTAAGCCGCTTCCTTTATTACATGTTCAAATTTCTGACCACAAACACAATAGGTTTCACGGTGTTAAGGGTCACCTGTTGAAAGTGTTCAAAGGCACCCCCACCCATTTGCATTCCCCACTACCTGTTTTTCTGTCTGTGACTCAAGCGTCTTTCCCTGAGCCACTCACCCAGTGTTTCGGGCTGCAATCATTGCAGCACTGAACCGATTCAACATCTTGAAAAGCTAATTAACTTCATAAAAAATTCATATAGGCATGCAAATACTGTGGCCCAGATAAATAATTAACTGAACTCTTCCACACCAGCACCAGCATGCTCCAAGGCTGCCCTCTCTTGCCAAGCCTGCTCAACAATTATTCAAGGCATGCATTTGATGATTTTCTTCAAGGTGTAAACCTATACAGCAGCTTAATAAACAACATACATTGCACAGTCAACATTGATTTACACATCTTCTGAAGAGATGATGCATGAAATGATCAGAAAAGTCAATAATGCAAGCAAAATGTATGGGCTTGAGATAAGTAACAGAAAACAAAATCAATGCCTTCCAGCTATTATCATCATGAAGTAGAGTTCATAATAGATAACATTAAGTTTGAACAAGTTATATCATTCCAATACCTGCAATCAGCTGTCACTTCTGACAATAATTGTCAGAATGATATTCATATACATATATGCTAACTGTATCTCTGGTGCTAAATGCATTTAGCTGAACAATCAGGACAAACAATCTGACAAGCCAGATATTTTATTATTCTGACATTAAAAAAAAAGGAGACTGCAGAGCCCATTAATCATGACCTGCATTGCCATGTACATACAATATTGCACTGAAGAAAGCCAAAATCTTGCTACAGGCCTTCTGGAATAAGTACCAGAGAAGATGAGATGGTGGATGGGATCACTCTATCACTAGATATGAAGGCTGAAATTCAGCAGGAGTCAGCTGACGTTATCAGAGCACCTGAACAATGACTCAATCACACAGCACTGGCAACGGTACATCTGAGCTTTTATCCAGAGCTTTACACGGGATTTATCATATAGCTTTATATCAAGGATTTTTGATAGCCTTAGGATGCAATCAATATGAAAGCAGTATAAGAGAAAATTCTGACCACCGAGGGCTTGTCAACACAGGAGGGCATTGTGAAACATGGGAAGAAGGTGTGAATGCATAGTACATTGGTCATTTTAGAAGCTGATAGTTCAACATGAAGTAAACTTATACAAAGCTGTCTTAGGGTGGAAAACATTTCTATATGGAGAAATATACACATTTATATCACAATAGCCCTCAAATCTCCCTTTGAAAACATCTCTCAGTATTTCAGTAGCAGTACATCTAATCTATGCCACTAAGTAAAACCAGGAGGAGTTGCTGTTAGAGTGTAACAAGGGCTGCCAAACATGGCTTGAGCTATTAGTGGAACCAATTTCCCTGTCTGCTGCATAGAGGGCTGGTAATGGCAAAGTCACTTCCCTCCAGCCAGGAACATGTATTTGGCTTCAAGTATTCACAATCAAGCTTCAACCAACTGATAATTATTCAATGGCAATGAAAAATACATTGGCAGTCTCAATCTAGCTCCTAGGAGAGCTGTAAAATGCTCACAAAAACACAACAAACAGTGATTGTGCCCTTTTGTGAGCAGGAGAGATATAAAGAGGGAAACAGGTACCTCCACCTTCCCTCATGGCTAAAGCAAGGGTAGAGCATCACCAGGAGGTGGTGGTATGGGGAGTCTGTATCAATGTAAACATAACTACATTTCTTTTCCTAACACTGGATGGGGGGGAAAGAAGAATAAGGAAGATGAGGTGAAGGGAGCTTTGGGAAAACTGTTGCAGTGTCACAGCTGAATGACTATCCCAACAAATTAATTTTATAATGTTTTTGATTTGACCCACAGATGAGAAGAGGGTTGCAGCTGAGTTCTGTTTTCAGGGACCCATTCATCTCCTGAAACTAAAAGCCAAGCTCATAAAGCATAAACCCACACAAGCTAAAACCATTCAGTAACTTCTCTGAATCCCTGCAAAGACAAACCATTCAGTGCCATGCTGCGCTGCCAATAATAGTAACAAGTAACACTACACTCTGGATGTAATTTTTCATATCCAGTGTGCTGTTGTCATATGATTTACCGTGCTAGCACTGAGAGCCATTGCCCAAGCCTTGTCTCTGCACTTCTCCTGATTTACTTAAATCTTTTTACTTTTATCAGCCACAGGGAATGGGGACACTTACATGTAACAACTGACAATTTGAACAGAAAATATAGAGAAAAGCTGTGTAAAGCAAGTGGCTGAGATTATAGCTGTTGACTTCTAATATTATTTGACAGATGAGACTGCTGCAATTATCCTCTGCTCATGGGTTCCATTACTGGAACAAGAAGAGCACAAAATAAGGGCAATTTCCCAAACAATATATAGGTCCACTTAACTTTGTCAAGAGCCATTTCTGCAAGTGAAGTCCTCCCTGGTTAAAGATACAAGAATAATGTGCTGACAACTTCACATGAGCATTTAGTGCATTCCACATTAATGGTATTTTCAGTTGTTCTTTTCCTGCTCTGTTTGAACCAAATAGGGTATTATTTCTAAAGATATTTATATAAAGAATGGCATTATGCTTACTGCTGTTCCCTCTCTCAGGAGCTCTTTTAAGTTTTTTTAAAAGAAGAAATTTCAGAAAGTTTGCAGTTTACAGGATCACTCTGAATTTTTGCACAGTCCTGTGTCCCCCTTTTGCATTCAGTCTCTGTATCCTAAACATCTCGCTGTACTGGGAGGGAAGGCACCAATCCCTCACAAAGCTTCCTGCTTGGCTTCTTCTCTCTGCTTGACTCCTCCCTCTCTCTTTCTTTGAATGCTATGCTCCAGAGAGTCTTCCTGAGTCCCAGATTCACCCTGCCCTGCCCCAGCCCACTGTCACTTTCCCTCTCTCCTCTACTGGACCCCAGTCCCAGCTGTCATAGTGGGTGATGGGGAATGCCAGTGAGGGGAAGCAACAAACATGGCCCATTGGATCCTCAATAGCAAAAAATTGCCATACTGGAGAAAAGGAATCTCTCATACAAATCACTCTGCATGTCCAAAAATGAGTAAATAGTACCCAAGACGGACATATCAGTGTGTAAGCAGATCTCAGAGGAAGGGTGCATGTTCAAGGTTTCCCCAAAGTAATACGCAGCAAAGGCAATGATCTTCTGAAGTCTTCCTATGCCAAATCCAACCACTGTATCTAATCTCTGGAGTGTAAAAGAAGGAATGTTAGTCCTGCTTTAAGTTCAAACCTGAACACAACCTTAGCAACAGTCACTACTGACATATCCATAATATATTTTTAAGGTTGCCCCATTGCTTTAACTTGTGGAACTATTTATAGATCAAAAGGAGCTTCTTTCTCTAAGAGGAAAAAAAAAAGCAATGAATTTTCTGAAAGCAAAGGTTAAAAAAAAAAAAAGCAAATGAAAAAAGAGGGAATAACCTGTGGCCTAGGCAGTATTTATTATTTTTCCCTCCAATACAATCTGTGCTGAACCATAGTGGAAGTGAATATTTTTCAGCAGCCTTCCCCAACCTCTCACACATATTTCAGTATCTTCTCTCAGATGTGCCTAGGACCTAGTACTGCAGATCCCCGTGGGAGAAACCCTGCTAGGAATCACTGCAAAACCACCTCAGGCTAAGCTGATTCCCTTCATTGAAAGTTGAAGGCATTCATCAGTTTGGGGAAGAATTTTATTTTTTTTTTTGTCCTATTTAATGCCACCAGAAATCTGTTATCCAGGAAACAGGTCTGGCTTTTCCTGTAGCATCACTAAACACTTGTTTTCCACACATCCTTGTGGCAGTGAGTATCATGGCTCAGTCAAGAGCAGAGCCACAGATGATGTTAGGAAAAAGAGACCTTGACCACAGACAGAACACAGTTCCTCTATGTGTCCAACAGCATGACCACTCAAGGAGGAGATCTGGTAAGGGGGAAAATGCCATCACCTTCTGAGCCCGCCCTGGAGGAAGGCTTTCTGACTCACCCCTTTCCTCTAAACATATCCCCTGGTCTAAACTAAGACACTCCACTTGAAAGCATCCTTCAGGTTGTACAAGTAAAATGTCTGCAGATGTCTGGGAATAAAGATAGAGTAACATTTTACACACTTCTATGAAGTGAATAAGATTTACATCAATACTACAGAAGAGAAAATTAATCTCAGAAGTCAATGGGAATGAGAAGACAAGCTGAGAGCATTCAAATGTCAAACTCACAGACCCCAATATCTGCCAGATTATACCACTTTCATGTTGTTAGAATTAGTACCTCATGACATCCAAAATGCAAGGAGTAAAATATGTGCTATTTAGGAGATTTTTTTTTTACCTTTTACTTTCCTCCCTTCACCACATCACTAGGTTTTTCCAAGAGGCGAGCTGGCTCTTTCCTGGACGGTGACCTTTTCTGGAGGGCAGGCAGATGGTGGAAATCATAGACAAGCCCAGTTCTCCTCCTTGACCATGTGTCACTTAAAAGCCTTGAAGATCTCTGTGCTGGAGACCCCAGGTCTCTTCCTGAATCTAGGTCACTGGCAGCACAAAGCCTTGCTGAAGGCATCCGCGTGTGATGCAGACCTGCCAAGGACCATTCCTCATCTCAGGGACACAGCAATGGCCAAATATGCAACAATTTGGGCTCCAGAGATTTTTTTTGTCATTATTTTATGTTCAGACCTTGCAGTCCTGGTCTCTTTAGCACAGGTCTCCTCACAAAGGCAATCCTTGTACTAGAAATCGTCAGATTTGCCCTCAGCTCTTCCATAGGCATTGATTAGGTGCCTTTTTTCTTTTTCCCTTCAAAAAAAATCAAAAAAGAAAAGGGACATGATTTAAAACTAAAATAGAATGAAGTGCATTGTACAAAGGATTATTTCAAGTAATTCTCCTTGAAACTGTAACAAAGGAATGTTTCCTGGGGATTAAATGGACTGTCAGGTAATCAGAAAAGTTGTTTTAGGTTCTCCTCAGGAAGAAAAGAAGCATTTTGGATGGATTTTGTTTCTGGTGCTTTGTGACACTTTACAGCTTATTCCCTCATGTCACACCAGTTTATTTCATTATTCATAAACATGCTGAATGCCAAAATTATCTCAGAAGCTCTGGGGCTCTTACACGCTCAACCACTAAACCCTCTTCTCCCCATCCCTTTGCAAATGCAAGGACCTAGCACTCTTGATGTCTTTCTACAGGGATTTTCTTTTATCCACTGCTCATTCTGCTATGTTTCTTGTTATGGAGGTGGGATTCCTGGTATTTTAAACACTGTGGTCTTGAAGGAGAAATTTCATTCAAGAGAGAATGAATTTTTCCTCTGGATGGAAGTACAGAGAGCCAGTGCTCAAGGAACCTTTCATACAGGCTGGGTGCAGTCCTTACTCCTCTGTGGAGCACTTATGGTGCTAACACTAAAGCCCACTGCTATCACTAGTCCCAGAGAGCCCAGTCTGGGCTCTCTCACCACACTTCTACCTTGCTTGGCACAGCAGGGTCAGGCTGCCCTTCTCAGGGCCAAAGCATAAGCACCCATTTCCAGCACAGTGAGTTTCCCCATCAACAGCTTCATGCTCTCACCTGAACTGCTGCCTAATGCATAGGGATGCCTTAAAATGTCACAGGTCTTTCCTCCAAGCTCAGCATCAAAAGTCCCTACCAGCAGCTACTTCTCAGCTGTTCCAGCCCACATCCACACCTGTGAGCTCAGCCCTCTTTCCTCACCCTTCCCAAAGCCTTCAAGAGAGCATCCAAGACAGCCTGGAGCACAGACATCCCCCACACCACATCCAACTCTACATCCATTGTATGCCAAGTGGAAGGAATCCCTTGGCTAGGAGCATTCAGCAGTGGAGACAATTAGTTGCTGCAAAGTAAGGCAGCCTAAACCAAGGGGAGAAGGTGTTGGAGATGCTCGCTGCCTCTTTGGGGAGGGATCTCCACCAGCTGGGGCATTTGGCCTCAGTAGCGAGGTTGGCCCACAGAAACAAAGTCTTTTTGGACTACTCAATGCTATTGGCTGCCTAAGCAGAAAGAGACTCCCACATCCATCTGTGTACAGCTTCTACTGTAGCAGTCACTCTTTGTTCTCAAAATGGGTGTGGGAAATGGGGATTTAAAACACGCTACAACTGTGCCTCGAGTGGGAGTAGGGATGGTGGCTAGTCCCTGGCTTTACACATGGCAGCACTGTCATGTGTGTGAGAGGACACACAGCTGTGTTCGGTGGTGCCAGCTCAAGAGTCAAGTACTGATCCCTGCTCCATGAACAGCCTCCACTTTCCATAGGCTCACAGGATATGGCTCCCCTCATCACATGCTATGCTAAACCTGCTCCAATCCAAAACAATTGCTCCTTCATCTGTGACTTAATTTTTTCCCTAAGTAAAAGAAAGGAAGAGTTGAAACTACTAATAGCCCTGGAAAATTATTAATTTATTTTTTTTTTATTCTAAGAGCAGGGTTTTATTTTCCATGAGCTGCTTCTTTCTAAAAGAATTTTTATTGCAATTATTCAGACACCTGCTGGTGTCCTAGCAGTCCCCTGGCAGCAGGGAACCCTCTCGGGCTGAGCAACTGAAGGAAACAAAACCCAGAACAATGTTGTACAGGGAAACAGTACACACACCATCAAGCTAGAGAGCACAGCAGCTAATGTGTTATTAGTCTGACATTACAAGGGTCTGCTTGTTTGTTTGCTTTACGCTTTTAAATCTCGATGCTCTCTCTTGCTGTGCCACATGTTGAATTTTTCTTGATTAAGTTGAGACTTTTATTATATGGTGTCCCCAGAAGAATTACAGAGGGGAAGGAGAAAACTCAACTGCATATGGCAAAGGCAGTGAGATAGATACTGAATTCTTCCAGCTTGAAATGACAGGCAGTACAAATAAAGCTCTTTTGAATCTGCTTTAAGACGTAGCATGTACCAGCCCATCTCAGCAAATATACCTCAGGAAAAGCCAAAAGCAGGATCAGAGATGCACAGTGAGGGAAATTTTAGAGCTGCCAGTGCAAGTTTCTTCAGATGAAATATGTTTGTACAGTAGCGAGCATCATGAGATGTCAATTCTGACTACAGAGTAATAAGAACAGCAATTTCTTCATGGTTAATTATTATTATTTTTATTACAGGCCTCTCCAAGTCTGTAACTGTAAAAACAATATTGCCTACTGAAACCATCCAACTCCCCTCAGCTCTGTGTGCAATGAATGGGATTGACCCTCCTGGCCAGATCACTTGGGCTACATCTTTCAGCTTCATTTCCCTCCTTCCAGGGAGGGCTGTGCTTTCCAAGAGATAGACTAGCATCAAAGCCACTATGGCAGGATTTCCTCACTTGGAAATAGGCTTCAAGCAGACCTGCAAACTCTGTTGAAGTTTGCTTTCTGGTGCCAGAGCAGCACAAAACAGGTCTAGCATCCGGCCTCAGGGGCTCAATCAGTTCTGTATGAATACTCGTATGATGCAGTTATCATCAGCAAAGCTCATAGCTAAGCGCCTTGCTACCAAGTCTCATGGCTTTGATTTAAGGAGCTCCCAGTAATCTGGGACACAACAATTAACATATTTAATAGAGCGACTAATGGGAAAGAAAAAGGGGGGAACCTGCGAACTGCAGCTCGTGCTGAAAGATAGGGTAGGAAAGGAACAAAATCCAGAAGTTTCAATCTACAAAAAGGGCACAGAGAAACTGGGTAGTTTCTCCCTTTTATTCTGCACAATGTAAGAAAAAAATTACAGAGACCAATTAATAGTCAGTAATCTCAGACAGATTAATTTATCTTTTCAAAGGTAATGTGCAATATTTAAACATCTACTTTAGGACACTTTCACACGTGTGCTCATCAAAGTGCAGATGATCTGCACTTTCTGGACACCAAATCCTTCCCAAATGTCTCAGACAGTGGAACACAAATGCTACAGCCTTGTTTGTGACCTGCAGGAGATCACAAGCCATGCAGCTGGGTTATTAAAAGAATTAAAGAACAAGTAAGGGTTCAATAAAGGCCTCTGCAGTTGTTTCAGGTAAGAAAATGGCAATGAAATTAATCTAGTTTATAAACAGGATATGAAGAAAAATAGAATTGCCTAATTAAGGGCAGACAATGTTATTTTAATTATGATAAATAAAACACAGCTATTCTGGTCAGCTGAGGACTTACTGCATTGATCTAGCTTGGAAACCAAGACCAGCTTCAGCTGGCTTGGAGAAGAAGCCAACATTTCATCTGATCAATGGCCAGGTAATAATAATGTATTACATACCATAATGCTGAGTTATACTTATACAGTGCTGTAACAATTGCCAGACCAAAACTCTAGTGAGATAGCTGTATGACTAAATGCATATTTATCTTTTACAGTGCCTTTTACGTGGTTGTTTAATTATCTACAAACCAAGTATTCTAAACTCAAGAAATAGTTTCAAATTATATTCAAATGGGCACCTAAATAACCTTAGTTCTGCCTCAGGTTTACTGCATGCAGTACACCATGTATCATGTTTATTTCATATGGTCACTATAGCCAGTAAATACAAAATTATTACAAAGTAATACTGTAAACTGTAGCAATTATGGCACCATATAAGATAAAATGACACTTTGGGCAAGGTCTTCCAGCTTTCCAGTATCATGTCTTCATTTTATACACCACTGCAGAGTGAAGGCAAATTGTCCTTAGAAAAGAGGTTAAGCCACGTTCAGATGACAAAGAGAACCAGTGGTTGTTTTTGCTCAAAGCACTTTGGAGTTTTATTCCTTCTAGAAACAATAGAGGAGGGAAATGATGTTGAGAGATGGTGAGTCTTTAAGGAATTTCCTCCAGCAGAACATGATTTTTCACTGTTGGCAAGAAACTATATTTGGCAAATAATGACACAAAATGGAAGATGATCATATTTCTTTAACAATGTAACCTACAGACAAGAAGATTTTTCCTTCATTAAAATAGGTCTAACTTTAGGTGCTTACAGAATCTGTTTATAATCAAGCTAGTTAATGGATTTATTTGTAAACTTGGACAATATAAGAACTATTTAAAGGGTATGGGTAGCACTCATCTGAGTTCACTGTAGCACTCTAAGATTTAGGGACTTGGATCAGCTGGGCATCTTCACTCCCTCATGGAGGACAGAAAAAGCGGCTCAGCAATAGGGAGCTGACTTACTGGACTGGGTAGGGCTCTCAGTCTCCAGACATGACCAGTGTCTATATGTGTACCTGTTTTTCAGCAACATTAGATGAATCCCATCCCTATTAAGAGTGGATTGTGGTCTTCCCAATCCCTTGGCAATAGTGTTGACTGAGAAGTTTTCAGCCCCACCCGCATCATCCCCACTCATCCCTGTCACAACCCATCCCCAAGAAGGATTGGTTATCCCTCTCCTTTGCACCAGCTCAGCTGTCACAGAACTATAAAATTATCTGGTTCTAGAGAAGTACTTTTTTTCTTATTATCCACCTACTTTTTTACTGACTTCCTGTCATTCTTTTGTCCTCAGTGATCTCATTTTCACCAGTCCTGAACACACCAGCAGTGGAATAGGCACAGCAGTGAGAGCAGGAGATCCTTGTGTGGGGGCAGAGAGGGGTGGGAGAGGGTATACTTGATCCACTGATGAATGATCCATAACATGGAGTTGCAACCTAATTTTCAAGAGGACGCTGCTTTTTTGTGTTCATCTACACCAAACAGAAGCCATATGCAATACTCAACACTGCCTAGATTACAGAGCCACAGTGTTGTTTTCACAGTGGGAGTAATTTAATCAGCCTCCTTCTTCAGTGTCCCCTTACCTCTCATCTATCATCATATTCAACGACTATATACCTGAAAGGAAGAACACAAAGACTCCTTGTTCAATTGGCCATCAGTGAGATGAGCTCCCACAGTACTCTGACATCCACTGCATCATTCCTGTATTCCACCTTCTCTTTGTCACTTTTACAAGGCACACAATACCTGGGCATCTCCCAAAATCCTTCACCAGATTGTCCCTAAAAGTCTAGGGGTCAGGACATTCAACTTCTTTAGCACTTCTGCATTGCTGCCTTGCTCTGTTGTACGCTACCCAGCTTGGATTCATGCTGACTTCCAGACCAGAGAAACAGACCTTCTTCCACACCCCATCAGTCCCCTGCTTGGATCAGACATCTCTCCCGCAACTGTGTGTGGTCTTGTCCTGGAAAGTTTTATACTAAAAATGTAGTAGAAGAGCAAAATACCTCCCTCATACCCCACTGTTTACTTCAACAGAGTGACTCCAGGGATGAGCCAAGTTCAGTGTAAGAGGAAAAATTTAAGCAAAGTAGAAAAGAAATAAATAATTTCTCTACAAATATTTAGACACACTCATACACATATAGTGAGACTTTACAACTTAATTTGCTTATGAATGGCACTGAACTGATTCAGTGTGGTTACTACAGTAGAAGTGTCCCCTAAACAGTAACTCATTGCACATAGAATTATATTCATTCTTAAATCAACATTTTTGAGTTAAGATGCTTCTTTATTCCAGAGGTTGTTGATTAGCCCCCTTTCAAAGTCAGTATCTGCTGTCTGCACTTTACATGAATCATGTTCAGCACAGGACATTGCTGATGCTCTGTCACAAACAACCTAGGAATAAAAAGATCGGCATTTCAGTTTATTTTTCCTGCATCTTGTTAAAAAATGTACAAGAAATTTTGAAGAAACCTAATGCATAAATACATATTTTGTCTGATTCAATAACATATACAATTCAAATGACACTGCATTAGGAAATCAAGGGGCTGCTGTTATTCACCAACACATTAAATACAGGCAAGTTATTTCTTTACCTTGACATTATTCAGAAGCCCAAACTAGAAAATGATGCAACATCACTTAACTCCCTGCCCTATCTTCTTCCCAATAAGCAACCAGAAAACTCCTGACCGCTCTAACACAAAATGTTATTTCTTTAATCTTATCAACTATCACCTCTTCTGATCTGTGAGGACAATAACAGATTGGTATTAGCAATCTCAGTCCTACTCAGACAGTTGGAGTTTGCATATCTTAACTGATGTGCCTAATTAGATACAGTGGTGATTCAGCCTTCAGCTGCGGTTCCGTGGTGTTGCTTCCAGTGTGCATCAGCATGCTTCGCATCACCCTGTGACTGAGGTGTTTTCTCTTCATCACAATCTCTGTTATCTGTCAGAACTGATACCAGACTGGTTTCCAAAGAATACCACTCCCTCTCTTATTTATATGGAAGTACTTTCACCAGAAGGAGAAAGCTATCTTTGACTGAATGTTATTCCAGTGCAAGATAATAGCCTGGAAATCTTGGTGTCTTCTAGCCCTGGACAGAAAAGACTGCTGAGCTTTCTAAGGGTGTCACAAAGGTGCATTTTGACATATTATTTAGCCTCCATGCCTGCTTACTCTGCTTAGTGACATGGAATGCTCTATCTCAGTGGTTGTGAACACTTACCTGGATGATATCTTTTTTTTAATATTATTAGGAGGAATGACTCTCAGTATCTACCACTGTGAACTAGAGATGAACTGTTGTTCTAGAGGGGAAAGGTCTGCATGTCACTAGCCATGTCAATGTCTGTTGATACAACAGAGAATGTAAACAAAGAAGAATATTCCAAAGAATTAAAAAAAAGAAGAAAATCAGTGTTTTCTCAGGCTTTATCTTTAGTAGATTAGAACAGCATGAATATCCATTGCCAAGCTTCAGAAGTGTGAAAGCCACAATAGGTAACATATTGTATTTCCAGATTTAAAATTCCAACAGTCCATAGCTAAAAATCTAGGTGCCTCATCTTCAGCTGGGGCAAAAAAGCACAGCTCTGCTGAAATTAGAAGATGACACCTATTTATGTCAGCCAAGGATATTGCTCCTCAACATTAAAGCTTATTACCACTTCTACTTACTTGCCAATTGCTACATTTAGTGCTCTGTTTTCCATTGCAATAGTAGACCCTTAAGGGAGCTAGAAAATCCAACTCTTCATCAGTGATGTTTTCAATTCTAATAGGAAATGTACAAGGCCCTGAACTCAGCTCTTTCTGAATAAAAAGGCTTTTAATTAATCTTTAAGGAAAAAATTACAGATCATCCAGAGCATATAAATTAATCTGATTTTCCTTTTCCTCTAGCAGGCTATTATATATCTCTTTTCTTTTTCTTCCAGGTTGGCTTCTATTTTCTTTCAGGTGCAACTGAATTTTCCTAAGGCAAGGAACTGAAAAAGAATCAGTAACATCTGGAGTCATCTGCACTTCTGCCAAATAAAATGAAAACATCTGAAGAGGGCTGTTTCTCGGAATAAAAAGGGAAGCGATGACTAATAAGGAAATGCAATTTACCAAAAATATCTCATTTAGCCTTTTCTTAAATATATCAGTCTTGAAGTCTCCTTGACCACCTAAAAGTTCTACTTGGATCATTCAACAGTAAGATTTGTCCAGAAAAAACAAGTGTTTGGCAGTTCTGTATGCTGTTTGCAGGTGATTGCAAGTTTATAGATCATTTGATAGTATCTTATAAACCATAGACTTTGCATCTAAGTTAACTTCCCTCAACTCCTTTTTCATCAATAGAGAGAAACAGGCAAAGTAGGATCCATTACACATTTAAGAAGACATCTAAAATAGTTCAGCTGAACTGCATTCTAAAAGCAGCAGATGCTCAACTTCAAGTGAAAAAAGAGGCTCAGAACAACTAGCCATGACATTTACATCTGTAGATGTCTAAGGTTAAGAAATAGGAGCGTCACCTCCCAAAACCGTCTGGCGGAATCTTCCTCCCTTGCATTCCTCCTTATCTTAGCTTCTTCTTGTAACTGTCACCCTTCTGGAAAGGAGGAGACCACCATCTATGGACAAGAGAGGCTTTTGTCTTCTTTCTAAAGAAATTTTCTTAGGAGTCCTTTATGCAGAGGTAATAGGAGAATAAGCATTTATCTGTTACTTAGGTATATTCAGCTTCACTTTCTTGTACCTAATTCCAAGCCCTTACTCTTAGTCCCCCTTCTCATCCTGTTTATTCTTGTTGCACCCCAAATCTCATTCTCCAGGAGCCCTCCTTATTCAAGTCCCTCCAAAAAAATCACCCCAACACACTTGGCTACATTAATCCCATCCTAATGTGCTCATAGCTCTGCCAAATAGTTACTGGAACCAAACTAGTGTGCACCTTCCTTAAATAGCAGTTATGCGATCTCATCATGTGCAAATTGTCCTGTCCAGAGTTTCACTTACAGGCTAGGCATAAGTATCCGGATGAGATACCTAGGAGGTAGGTGTGTAGTCACTTCACTCAATGAAACAGTCCCCTCCAGAGGGATTCTCAGATCTTATGAAGTTTCAAATGCCCCATGAAGATACTCATTTCTTCCACTAGTTGCAGAGAAGGAGGCAACCCCTTATCTTAGGTTATCCCTGAAGTGCCAAAAGATTGGTAGGGTGAACACCAGCTTATATCTTTTCCTTTTATAGGAACACATCTTAACATTTCTTTTAATACTTGGAAATAATAAATACAACCAACTACAGAGGCACAGAACTTTTAGTTGCCCAAGGGCACTCTATCTTCTCTGAAGCTTATTCTCACCTGAAGTTTAGTGATTCTTCAGTTGCTATTGATGTTAAGGAGAATTCTGCATCTGGCAAAAAAAGGCCTGCTAACATTACTGATGGACTTCACTGATCAACAATGCAAGGAAAGAAAAAAATATAACAAAGGAAGGAAAAGGAAAGAAAAATAGGCTGTACACCTTTACTAAAAGCCTCCAATATTCTCCCTCCACTACAAACCCAAGGGATGTGACAAATCTGGATACATTCTCTGGAGTGCAATTTTCTTCTTGTTGCTGCTGCTGAAAACAACAGGGGTCTCCTCTCTTGGCCTTCAATACAAATCGGAAAGGGACTCAACATGGCATGAAACTGAGAGCAGTGCCTAACCTGCCCCTCTTCTGCTAACAGGATGCTAAAAGCAGGGAAGGTCATCCCCAAAGGCACGAGGGGTTCAGAGTGAGGTAGCTGTTCTTGGGGGGGGGAAGCCAACATCACCCTTTGGCAGCACAGCCCTGGGTGAGCAGTGCAGAGCACACATCAGGAGCTGCCCCATCCCATAGCAAATCTCTCATCAAAAGGAAGACGAACTTGACAATTTTTCCCTTTGATTTTTTGTCATTTGAGGAATGCATGAGGAAATCACATGATCTGTTCAGCCTAACTCGCATAAATTTAGAGAAGCTTGTGGCTTGAATTTTATAGCCTTTTCTTATCATTAATATTTTTCCTTCAAATCTCTGCATTTTGTTGGGCTCATACAAAAACACCAAGGGCTGTCCTGCAGCTAATTTGAGGCCTGCCAATTCCCTGTGACTGCAAAAAAAAATCTGCAGCTTACCGGATAAAGTGTCTTCTTTGTATTTCAAAAATAGTCAGCACAAATCCAATTAAAAGTGTTTCTTTTCTTTCAAATATTATATTGTTCTGAGTGTTTCTGTGTAAGCAGGGAACCCTGGATTACATTCCTCTCCAGGGAATCCTAAATGTTTATACAAATCACAGGAGGCAGCATTACAACACTTCCAACTTTTGCCACATGCACTTTGTCTAAACTCAAACTTGGTCAGAAATCTGTCACACTGCAAACTGCAAAAAAATAAATGAAAGGAAACTGTCTTATTTTTTTCTTTCTTTTGAGGATGTAATTCTATTAACAGTTCTGTACGTCTTTTCCCCATCAATTTAATTACAGATTAATTAATTCTTAGCAGTTTTCTAAAGACCAGCAAAATATCATCTGACCCAAAACATTTCACAGCAGGGAAAAAAGCCAACTTAGATAAAGAGAAAATCCATCCTTTGGAAAAAATGGTGTTTAGAAGAACAGGCAAGTATAGAAAAAGATCAGTTCTCCCTTTTCCTCAGCAAACACATCGCTGCATGTCTCACTCATTACATTTGACTTCTTTCCATTTCTGCGCATTATGCCCCTGACTGAGCTTAACTACAAACTGGTAATGTTATATCCAAGGACTTCTCGTTTTATGTTTTCTATGCTTGAGGATATCAACATCAAAGTGGCTGAGATACAGCCATGGTCATGGTTTTGCTGTTGATGTTTTGCCACAGTCATGGACCTCTTTTCAAACAGGCACACAAAGTCTGAATGTGCTTGGAGCTGCAACCCTGATGATTTCGCTTGTCTCTGAGGCTGAAGCAATGTGGTGAGAAATAAAGGGGTCTACATTAGAAATTCACAAGATCTGGCAAAGGTTATGTTTATTGTTGCCTGAGATAATTCCGGGAAAGGGTTGAGTTTGCATCCTTTTCTGTGAGCTTGTGTTTTTCTTCTACCAGGCAGGTTGTGACTGCCATCTGCTTACATTTATGTTTTTATAGGGCCTTTTATCACAGGGCTCCCAAAGCACTTTACACACTTACACCTTGATTCTCTGTTGTAACAGAAGGTGAGTTTAAATTAAAATAATGTGCAGGTCGTAATCTAGGAATTGGGCTTTAGAGCCTCCTTTTTCACCTCTCAAGTAGGGTTATTACAAAGCAGGTACAAAAAGCCAGAGACAGGCATTTCAATCCACAATAGGAAAATCATGATATTTCTGAGAATGGAGAAAACAGAAAGACTTGGGGAAAAAAGGAAGCTATGTTTTGCATGCATAGCTGATAAATTTCACAATGTAAAGGAGAAGCACACCTATGCCTCTGATAATTGATGTACAGGGGGATAACATTCTGCTTGCCAAGATGAAAAGGAAGCACAGCTCAAAAAAGCATTCATCTCCTTGTCTTTAGATACAGCTATTGGTGGATGACTACTGCGTGTAACAGGAAAGCCCAAAGAAAGGAGAAGTCTCCTTTGAACAAAACAGCTGCCCCATTTCACTGAGCGGGAGCTGATGTTCTCAGCTATTGCAGAGGGTCACAGTGGCAGGCCAGGAAAGGCATAAGAGGTGACATTCCCCTCCTGTACACACAGCAGGCCATGGGTGGGCTTGCCATGCTGATCTCCTGGGGAAGGGGACAGAGGCTGAAGCAATGTAGGAAGCTGAATGCAGAAAGTGCAGGAGTGGAGGACAGGAGTTTGTCTTTGGAAGTACTTCCACAGGGTTAGCAAGTTAATTAGTTGCACAGCACGGGCCCAGCCACTGTGTCATGAAGCTTTTTTTAGTAAATCTGCTTATTTCTGGACCCTCTGTTGCTAGTTCAACTGCCACTGGCCAGGTCAATCAGAGAGAGCACGTTGCTCCTCAGGCACAGGCAGACACACACGGCCAACACTTGCAGCTGAGCCAACCACCTTGGGCTCCTTTACTGATAACACAGAGAAAGGTTTTCCTTAGAGAAACATTTCCTCTCTTCCTGGAACTGATGGAAAATAGGACAAATTATTTGCACCCAACAAGTGTTTGTTTCACTTCACTCTGAAGCCAGGAGAAAAGACATTTCTCATGCCCTTCACCCTGCAGAACAGGCCAATGAATCCTCTCTAGCAGAACAATTGAAAAAAAAGTCAACACAAAGACTTAAAAATAAAAAACTAATTTAAAACCCTATGAAAATTAGAGCCGGTCACATGCAACTGGGTTTTCAAGACACACAGCCATACATGCACATGCTCACCACCAGGAAGCATAAGTAATCAGTTTACACTGTGGCACACTAACTCTGGCTTCCCAGAGCAAAGCACCTGATCCAGAGGTAAAAATTGAGGAGCTAAAAAAGGGATGAAAATAGAAGGTGAGAAAGCATGGGGTAAAGGACCAGGAGAGGCAGGGAAAGCAGTGAAAAAATAGTATCAGAGACTGAAAGGGAAAAAAGCAGAAGCTGCAATATTGGAGACCTGGTTCATCCACGACCCCTTCTCTTTTCTCTCCAAGTTAAATCATTTTCCCATCCTCCCTGACCCTCACTTTCTGCTCTTCCATGGCTCACTTTGTGCACCCATTGCAGCTCAGCTCACTCCTTCACCTGCACAGACTCATCACCACCCACCGAAAAATCCTTCAAACACCAACTTGGGGTGCATTCTGGAGCAAAAGAGGGGGCCTGAAATAGCTCTGGATGACACCCTGTTATTGCATACAAATAACTAGGCATTCATTGGAGCTGGGACTGAAGTCCAAGTCCTCTGTCAGTTTTATGAAACTCTAGCTGTTCCTCGCCTCTGCTTTTCAAAAAGTGCACAAAATGAAATGGCTTGTTCTGGGGCAAATGACATAATGGTGCTAAACGGCATGATTTGTTTGTTTGTTTGTTTCATCCCAGGAGGGGAGGAGGAGGGAAGGAATGTATATTTGATCTGATCCAAACCATTTTTTTGTTACTGTTGTTTCTGGTAAATTCTTTAAAAAAAAAAAATCAATGGTTTGAACTGCTCTACACAAAAGAAGTTTGAGAGGAAGAGAACGGTAATAGACTCCATTTTATCTCTCAAGACCCATTTGACCCTCTGACATCCCAGCCTGGGAGGAACTCACTTAAAAAAACCCAGCGTTCAGAAAAAAATTTAAAAAATAGCCCAAGCTGCCCCACATTCAGGAGAACAGCTGTTTATTTACTTTGTTTTCTCTTGCAGTGCCTGTGTGCTTGTGTCAGAGCATGCTCTGAATTGCCCACTGACCTACATTCTCTGGAACATGAAGCCATGCCTCCCTGCTCCAGGGCTCACCAGCACTCCTTGCCCTGGCCCTGCACTCCCTCTCCAGCGTTGCACCAGCTCTACCAGCAACACTATGCATAAGTGGATAATGTCTTGGGCCACTGAAGCATGCTTTTAAATGGATAGCCAGCCAAGTGTATATTAATTAAACTTAAAAGTTCTATTTATTGCCAAACACAGGGGGATTACACAGACAACAAGTGGTGGAAAGTACTCACCAAAATGTTCTCACCCCTTTAATTACTGTGCTATAGTTAGCCCAGTGAGCTGATGTATAATCAGCACTGCTGCACACACTGTTTACAGCAAGCACTCAGGAGAAGCAAACTTACTTCATGGCCTCTCAGAGCAGCTGCCACGTTTTGAGGGGTAGGAGGAACACAGAAGGCACCAAAAGCACTGAAGGGCCCTTTTCTTTATCTCCTCCCCACAGGGCTGCTCACCTCCAGCTCCCTGCTCTGCTTGCCAGCCTTGGGGGCCTCACCGCCAGCCCATGCCCTGCCTCAGCAGTGCTTTCAGTCCATTACACCAAACCTCTCACAGTGCCCAATGTGTAGCTCTCCCAGAGGTGTTATCATGGAAGTTAATTACCGCTGCACCATGTTTTGCTGCTGGCAGTTTTCAGAGCTGGGCATCTTAGGAGTTCGAATTTATTTTATGTTTTGGTGTTTCATGTGCTTATAGCTCATGCATTTCACAGGGCAGCCAAGTGAAGAAGCCAGGAAGATCTGGACTCCCAGGAGGCTGATCCTGATCCCCTGAGACTGTCACTGGGACCATCTCTTAAATTCAGGGAGATCAGTGCTAGATCCAGCAATGCGATGCTACATGGTTTCTCTTAGGGCAGCTTGCAAGCCTTCACCGAAAGTGCATCCTCTTCATTAAAAATGAAGATGGAAAAAAATCAGCAAAATACAGTAAAAAAAATTAATAGCCCAGTTTGAAGTAGCCTCCTCTCACTCACACATACAACTACACAGAGTTAATAGCACTGACCTCTGTGCTCCTGTGTTTCCCTATCTCCCAGCAGTGCCTCACAAGCTGCCGTCTGCTACTCAACTTGGCTGCCTTCAGCACTAGCAGCTCATTTTCCTTCCCTGAATCCTCAAACCCCCAGCTCATTTCCAGGTGTTTTCATTGCAATAGTATGAAAAAGAAGGCATATGCACCCATTAGCAAGCCAGCAGGAAAACCTTTCATCCTCTTGCATTTTCACAACTGATTGCAATCCAGACAGAAACATGCATTTTCCATGTAACCCCGGGTCTATGTTTCTAGACTCATATGCACTCCCAAGTGTAAGAATTTCCCCATCTGGACAACCTGAACAATACAAGGAACAGCAGGCAAATAAAGTCATGGTAAGCATGGGAAACAGCTGAGAAAATCACATTATTAGCACCACAAGGTCTGCCACTGTTACTGCCCTTCTTACAAGCAGTTTGAGGCATATTATACATTTAGTACCTCCACCTTATACATTAAGTAACTCCACATTCATATATCTAGCAACCCTTTGGACAGCACTCATGTTTAACCTTGACCAAAACATTTCAACTCCATCTTCCAGCACTTCAGAGCTCCCTCACAAGGTCCAGCAAGATGCTTTTCCACAATGTAGAGTAAGGTAGGGGTATAAACAGCCCTCAGCTTCATGCTTTGGGCTTCTCTGTGAGATAAGGTCTTTCTGACTGGCTACAAATATCACCTGGACAATCACCTGTAAGCCTAGAACTGCCAGAGCAGAGAATACTTTGGCTATTATTTCTCCTCAGTAATACCACTCATCATGCTCTACCACCAAAAACTCTGATACTCAGACTAGGATGCCTAAGGACTTCAGGATGATTCCAGAAAGAAGGGATTCAGCAGCTTCTCCATTCTAGAAAATAATAACCCAAAGCCTTTTGAAGACAACCTGATCAGACTTTTTCTGATCAAAAAAATAGCAATTTATTCCTTTGCAAATCACTGCTGCTTTCCCAAACTCGGCTAACACCTCAACACTCTGGGAACCTCACTCAAGTTTTTGGAGGTGAACTTTTGGATCTGGGATTCCTGCTCAGCACTCAGGGTCTTCCCTTCAGAGCTGCCCTGGAGTCATGAGTCTCAGGAGCTGCCGACAAAGGCTGCACTGTCATCTCTGTTCTGCTGAGCAGGTGTAGAGCCTGCAGACCTGCTGGAAATTTCTTCAGTCCTTCTTTGGATTGCTTGTTTAAAAGTACATCACATTTCAAAACAGCGGCATTTCTTCCAAACTGAAATCCCAAATTTTAGCAGCTTTGCAGTTAGTGTCTATGTAGATAATCTCTGGGTAAAAAGGCAACATTTGTAAGCTTCCAAATTACTTTGAGACATATTAAAAAATGCCCTAATAGCTGACAGATCAGCAAACTGAACAACTCCAATTACACTGAAGTTCATGTGTATGCAAGCAAGTGCATGTACCTCCTTATAAACTGACAGCAAATGCTCACTGTCATAGGACCAGTATTGCATAAATAGTATTAACATGCAGAACCACTTTGTGTCTGCATCTGGCACAGTTTTTCCTGGACAGATGACTCACACACATTCTGCCCTTGATTGCTGACTCTTCTGAAGCAAATTCTTGGGCTATTCTTTCTTTCTGTAATGGGTAAAAAAATTAATTTCATTGTATATGGCAGTGTGTTTCCACATATCCTGCTGCCATGTGTTGCTGTGAACCAGGTGGCAGTCCATCCTGCTCTGAATCTTGACTATGTTTCACAGGCTTGCTAGTACTATGTCATGAAGGTACTTTGAGATGCAGATAGTTTGCCTCTTCCTTAGAGATCTGCAAACAGAAGTGCTGCCCAAAGAGTTGCTTTATATGTGAGTGGGGATGTACTAAATGTACTCACTTGTCTCAGGGTTGTCTGCAATGAGGGTGGTGGTAATGGTAGATGTTATCAGCTTCAGGGTGTGAAGATCCAGGTAACCCCAGAAGACCTTCTTCAGACATTTAGAAAGATGTTTTGCTCCCTTGGCAGTATGCCTGGCCAATATGCCAAAAACACCAGAGGGGCCCTTTATACTGTGTGCAAGCCTTCTCCCAGGCACACTCCTGGGACCTGCAGACACTCAAGGCTGAGATAACCCTTCTGTCCATCACTGTGGACTTCCTCAGACATATGCACGTGGTCTGTAGGCCTTCTGTTTTCCCAGTAATCACTGGTCCTGCTGGTGTCTGGTTCCTAAAGAACCCACTCCCTGACACTTTTGTCGTCTTCCGCGCTACTGCACAGCACCATGCTCCTTGCAGAGCCAACCCCAGACACTGGATGTTCCTCCTGTTCCTTGGATCATTACAGAAGTGTCGCTAACTGGACACTGAGTAGTGCAGCTCATGAGTCACACGGCAGCCAGTGGTGACCCAGCAGTTATTGTGTGAGTAGTGTGCACTCTACAACCCAAATAAATAAATATTCTTGTGTAAATGTATCACACAGTGATGCTTACAGTGATTTGAAGGTAAAATAGCAAAAGGACTGCTCCGCTTGTTTTATAAGACTGAAGGGTGGCTTGAGATATGAATAAGTATCTGTTTTATTTCTGGCTTCACCCCTAGGACCAATGCTTACTGATATTGATATTTAAAGAAGCACTTTCTTCAGCATGGCTACAATCCAGGGTGTGTGGTGTGGTGGTCTTTTTTTTTCCTATGCTGGCTTCAAACAAGCTGTGGGTGTCTAGGTGGGTGGGTTGAGTGACATATTAGTGAGGAAGCTTCCTCCCCTTTCAGAGCTACATGAAGAAGTCAGAAAGGCATCGTTTGAAAAAGTGACAGGCAGATCATGTTGGACTATTGCTGATGAAAAAGGGTTTAAATCCATCAAGAATCTTGAATTTGGAAGTGTACTGCTACAGAGAGCAGGGTGAAGTGAACTTCACTAACCTCTATAAATATTATCTGTCTTTAATTTCAGACTTGTTCCTCGAAAAGCCTTTCAAAATGCACACTGCCTCCTTTCAGCTCCTGGCATCCAATCAAACTCGCTATCTAACAACAAGGAGCAGAGGAAGTCTGTCCTTCGTCTCCATTTAGAAGTAAAAGATTCCCCCTTCCCTCCTGCCCACCCCCTCAGCCTGGCTCTGAAGGTCTTCCAATTATCTCCTTTACCTGCCGTATTAAAAAGTAAAACATATGAGTTTCCAGAGATACAGAGTCTGAGGACAAGCCACTGTGGCAAAGCCATGACATTAGAACAGATGGAAAACTTCTCGGGAACAAAATGTGCACAAAAAATGGGTTCTGGCTTTGAAGTGTATATTCACGGTGGGTGCTTTCATGTCTTTTGAAAAGCCCTAGCTCAAATATGACCTACTTAGGCAACATTCTTATTTATGTCTCCAACTAAGGAGCTGTATATTTAGCAAATGAGAGGAAATCATCCCTCTGTCATGTTTATAGATTGGAGCAAACTTTGCTGTTTAATTCTTCAACAGATTTGTCTCCATAGAAGTGGATGTAATTTAAACACTGTTAAAAAAATCAATAAATTCCAGAAACTTGGGATAAATGGAATCATAATTTCAAATATATATATATATATTATATATGTAAAGACATACATACAGAGAAAGAAAGAGAGAACATTTATTCAGTGGACTGCAGCTAAACCATATTTATTTAACTAGTTCAAGAGTAATGGATAAGGCTGAGCAAAGGTGGAAAGGGAATCGTAAGACTTTGCCATTTAATTGATGTTAAATGCTAACTATTCTGTAAGATAATGAGGAACATGGAAAATCTTAACTCTTCATAGGCTATGTATGTTTATTTGGACTAAAATGAAAAGATATTAAAATGAAGTTAAAATATTCTTAAATTCAAGGAATTGAAGCTGAAAGGCACCTTGGCAGGACATTTCCCAAAGGCAAGATGAATGAAACCTATGTTATTCTGGACTGAAATCTATCTAACCCCCAAGGACAGTCATTTGGTAAGATTCCAAACAGGCTATTTCCCCTTCTTACAATTATCACCAGTAGAAGGATCTTGCTGGCATCTAAGCTATGTCTCTCACTGAGGTTACAGCCCATTACCCCGTGCCCCAGTGGACAAAGAGGACAGATTATTTCTTTCTGCTTTTCAGTAACCTTTCAAGATTTATCATATTCTTTCTTTTTTAGATTTGGCAACTCCAGTTTCTTCAGTCTTCTCTCATGGATCATGTTCCTAGTTGATCAAAAGTGCATCACCCTATTGAGTCACATCTCACCTATAACGTCTTCTAAGATGACCCACTCCAGAACTCAAATCCTTCTCTTTTAGACAGATGCTTTTCCAGTCATCTGCTTTTCTTGAATTAATGCCGTTGAGCATTCCTACCTGAACAGACGAGAATCTTGAAACTCAAGTCTGTACAGGCTTCATCCATCTTCTCCAGGTTACCTTGCGTTCTGAACCTGTTCTCCACTGGGCCCACATCCCATCCCAGCCTGCAAAGCAAAGAAGAACCCTGTGCTTTCTACCATCTCACCTTACACTCTGGCCCAGCACAGATCCCAAAGGACTCCATTTAAAATTCCCTTATTAGTCCACAAGTAACCATTGGTAACTGCTCTCTGACTACTTACCTAAGAAGACAATTCCTTCTCTTTCTGTTTCTCCATGTCTTATGATTGCATCTTTTAAAACAGTGTTAAAAACCTTATTAAAATCATGTAATGTGACAACCACTGCTTTTTTCCTACCTACAAGCTCTGTCGCTTTCTCAGAAGGAAAAAGAGGTTGGTTACAGGTGCTTTACTCCTGACAAACACATGCTAGTTGTCCTGCTCATACCCTCATTCCCTTCAAGATGTTTACAATCTGTTGTATGATTGTTC
The DNA here is from genome assembly GCA_013399895.1 of Serilophus lunatus. Taxonomy (NCBI): domain Eukaryota; kingdom Metazoa; phylum Chordata; class Aves; order Passeriformes; family Eurylaimidae; genus Serilophus; species Serilophus lunatus. The sequence continues at coordinate 502,365 of VXBA01004409.1, read as the reverse complement.
ATTCCATCTATTGGTAAGTATCTAGCTTGACTACAAGTCCCTGGAGTCAGCTTTTTCTCCTTGTTATGCACAGACACTATCTTTGCTCTTTTTCCATCCTCCAGAAACTCTCCTGTCTTCCATGACATCTGAGGATAAATACTAAACTTTCTGGGATTGTTTCAGCCAATTCTCTGGTTCTCTCTACCCCAGGTTGAACTTCATAAGATCTGATAAACTTTTAAAAAGCATTTTATCTCAGTATTTTCTAATCTTACTTTTCTCTACTGTAGCCAGAACTACTATCTTGTAGTCACTGGCTGTATTAAGCCTCCAATTATAGGTGAGCTTCTTAATGAACACTGATTTTGAAGCTGATAATACGATTTATTTCAGACAATACTATTTATTTTGAAGGAATGATCTAGTCTTTTACAAACCTCAAGTTATTTCTTTGTACCTGATGCTCAAAGGCCCTCTTAATCTCCTAAATGGAAAGGAGTGCTTGGTGTCTTACAAAATCAAGCCCCCAGCTGAGGTTCATACTTCAACAGAAATGGGGTGTTTCAAGACAACCATGATTCTTCCTAATCAAAACTGATCTGAAAATGCCATAAGAATACCTCGTTGATGTTCCAGCTGAATGTAGAAGAGCTGCAGGGTGCAAAAATGGAAGTATAGCTTCAAAACCCTGTACACATTTTCAGTGAGAGCTCCAAACTTTTCTTCTGCAACCCAACAGTCTGGCTCAGCTTAAACTGCTTAATTATCTCACCTCGCCTTCCCAAGTCGTAACATCATATTTATACTTGTCGCTTTGATACTTTTTTAGAGAACACCTACAAATCCATGGATGAAATTTAAAAACCCAAAAGGCACACTCTCCCTTAAAATGGATTAAAACAGTGTCAGCTCCCTTGAAGTTAATGAATGAATACTATTCCTTAGAGCTGTTTTTATACCTTCTGATATCCTAAATGATGCTGAATCAGAAAGGGTGAAGTAACTGAAATCCAGATATGTTAGTTTCTGCTCCATTAGGAAAAGAAAAAATCAATTTGGCAAAACATAAAAGAAGAAAATCAATAGGAAAAGAAATTTTATTTTCACTTGAAAACTAAGAATATATTACAAACAATGGTGAGTGAAAATTATTCATTGATTTGTATAACACCTTTTACAAGGCCAAAAAGTACTCAAAAAATTATAGATTATTTAAATCTAAGGATCACTTACTGCCAAAATGCACCTATTTCTAGTGTGGAATATAGCTGGTACAAAATTCCACTAGCAAACACTACACCACAGCTTTAGGGTACATATGCTTTATCTAAAGATTCATCAAGGGAAGTTGAAAACACAGAATGGAAATAACCAAGCTGGAATATGACCACACAGCAACTGTATCCATTTCAGTTTAAGGTTAAACTCACGGAAGATAGGTCCATCAGGCCATTAAACAAATTTTGGCTCACAAAGTCCCTAAAATGCTGTGTCAGAAGCTGAGATAATAAGCCAGAGGATGGGTCATTTTGTGTTTCCCCTATTCCTTCTGCTCTTTCCCTGGCCACTGTCAGCAACCTGATGGCACTAGGCTAGATGGACCTCAGCTCTGACCTAGCATAGGTGTTTGCAGGTCCTGCACCCATTTGCTGGGCTGTGCGGCACCGCGGCGCTGCAGCCGGCGCACCCTCGCATCTGTTGACTCAGTGGCAGGGCAGGCATCTCTGGCAGAAGGGCAGGTGCTGCAGCCAACAAGGCAGCCTTTTGTATTCTCCGGCATGAATCACCATACTCATCCGGAGGCACTCTAAATCCTCAATGTTAAGCACACATTAAGTTGTTTCAGGATATAGGCCACATTTATAGCACTGTCATTAGTAGCAAGGGCTGGCACTGCATAAAATTACACAAAGTACCTTTTGTACCTCAAGATGCACTTAGCAAGCAAACTCCTAGGGGCAGGGAATGTGCAGTCTTCTGTTTCTCTAAAGCACCTTATTCAATTACGGCAATATAAAAATGATTTATAACAATCTATTAAAAATACAACTCAAATGACTTATCACTCCTGAGGCCCTAGGAATATACTGCAGGATTTGCCATTTAATTGTAAATCAAATCTAGTGGCCAGTACCTCGTGCTTTAGACAAAGATGAAAACTATTGATACATCTCACCAAATTGCAAGTGCAGCATGTCTTGGGCGATATGATCCTAGATCATCATCTGATATATGACTGGGAGAAGCAGAAATGTAGAAAAAAGCGGCTGACATTTCTGCTCCCTACAGTCTGTAACCCAATGAGTTCTTCCTCTGAAGAGGAAGCTTCCACTTGTCCAAGGGCTGCTGCAGGGTAGGCAGGCATGCAGGCACAATGAAAACACTTGCCACCATTGCCATGGTGTTCCCTTCTGCCCAGAGTATTTCTTTCTCTCTCTTTCGGAAAAGCTTCTTGGGAAGATGAAAGTCCAAAACAGCAGCAAGACACAGTAAACAGCTTGCCTAAAAGGCCACAAGCTGGGCTGGAAAAAATTGATAAAGCATCTTGCAGTCATAGTGCTAGGCAATCTGCACTGCACAGGGAAACCCAGAGCCCTGGGGACAGCTGAAGCTATATGTGGGGTGGAAGCACCTGTTTCGTCCCACACAGTTCAACAACCCAAGTCTACTTGTTCCTGTGCTGAGGAAGACCAAGGATATGTAATAAGAAAATATCAGATCAGAAACCTGACCCCTCACTTCATCTTCAGAATAGCCAAGAGCTAGTACAAAAATCTGCACCAATATCAAAATGGACACCATGTGCATCAGAGGCATGAACCATATTTGATAAAATACTCCTAATTGTGACCATCAGCAGACAAGGATGGAAGTTATTTGCACCCTGCAACTGCCTATTATTGACAAAGTCTGTTGATAAAGCTGTATGAATAGGAATTCCCAGGCCAGAAATTTACCTATTTGGCCAATAAACGCTTTCCTCTGCTTTTCCTGACAATGATATCTAGCAGCTCTTTTCATAAGCTGATACAGCTGTACCTTGAAAACAGTACCAAAGCACATGTGGGAGATTTACCCCTTCCTACAAAGCCACTGGAGCTATCACACAGCTTGAGGTGGAAAGTCACCATGCACAGCTAATCAGAGATGCCCACATCTGCTAAAATCAGCCAAAAACATGGTACTTAGGGAAAAAATATTTGTAATTTTAATGTAGTATTATTTAGAATTGATAGATATATCAACATACGAAAAATGGCAGAGGGTGTAGGAATACTAAATTCTTCTTTGCTTTTACACTTTCTATCAACACAATTCTACCAACCCTCAGCTTCTCCCTCTTCCACTGCTCCTTCCCCCAGTTAATGAAGTTTGTCCCTATGGCTGAGACAACTCTTAAAAATCTTCCATTCTTAAAGAAGATTCAAACATAAAGGCCACTACTAGCATTGAATATGTTTCTTGTGACATAAAATCATCAATGCATTGCTTCTTATGGGTCTCCCTGCCCAAATCCCTACGGATTAGCACAACACCAGTGACAGGTGATGCTCTTCTCCTCCTTGCATTTCCACACTGGATTCCTTTGTAGACACTCTAGCATCTAATACTGGCTCACACTATACCTTTTCCTTAGTAAGGTCACTCTCTCTTCTAAATAATAGTCTTTTTTTCAGAGAGCTTTTTCTCTTGAGAAAATCTGCTCTTTGGTTATATTTGGCTGAAGCTTGCCAACCAGTTCGAAAGTTACTGGGAGGACAGCTACATACCTCACCTCACCCACAGTGCAGCACAGAAGGCTCATTTTCTAAGGAAATGAGGCTAAAAAACAAACAGTGAACACAGAATCTTCTGGTCTCTCATTACCTGTGAATTTAACGTTCATCTTTGTTACAACCTCCTTCTGACAAGAATTGCCTTTATCTGTATTTTGCAAAGCTTTGAGCATATTGCCAGCACTTTAATAGTAAAATATCATAAAGAACCATATATCTGAATATTATTATGCAGAAAATATGTGCATGTTCACACAGACAGCAGATATATAAAAATATTGAATATGTAATTTAAGGCTGTATTTGTGTTTAAGTATGTAGGTCAAACATAGGGCAAAGTTTTTTCTATTACACACAAAACCTACATGTACACTGGACTGAAAGAAACCATATAAACTCCTTTACTTCTGGATGTTAAAAGATGCAAGTTCTAACTAGCATTTGGATGGGTGATTTCCCCAGGGAACCCCAGGTGTTCTGGGCACACGCCAAGCAGTTATTGCTGAACACTGGGGTTGAGGTTCACCTCACCTAACCTTAGCCATCTGTCTCCCTGTAGAGACTCAGGCACCTCCAGAGGGTGATACCTGGGACGATAGAATGAATCAACCTGCCTGAGTCTCACCACTGACTACAGAGGTGGCCCAGAATATTCACTCAGATAACTGTGTAATTTTTGAATAACTACAGTTAGGTGAGATGAATGCCAAACTTGATGAATATTAGCCTGCGAAAACCAAGTGAGTGGGAAGATTCGAAATCATGGCTGGATGGGAACAACAAAGAGCAAACCATAAACCCCAAATTCTCAGCTTCTACACTGAAGCAAGAACTGGCTTATAATATATGCAAAACCTCTGCAACTGAATGAGAAGGTCCTCATAAGAAACAAATAAATACTGCTAAGGCAACTAACATTAGCATTTTAAATATATTTATTGACAATGAAGCTTGGAAGTATTCTCCTTACACCTTTTAGTTATTGGAAAATGGTGATTATTGCCAGCAAATGCCAGAAAGGTAATTTCTACTTTGGTTCTGATTTGGATAACTTCCCTTTAGTCACCACAAAAATCAGGATGAAGATCTAGAGGGAAAAACCCCAAACAATTCCACACAACCTGAGCCGGTCTTTGCAGCAGATAGGTCTAATTGCTCTATCTTCCCCATATTTCAGGTATAAAAGGTGGTGAGAAGTGGATTTAAAAATTGCTAGTCATCCACTCGTTTCTGCAGTTGAATTTCTTGGCTTTAGAGTAATTCTATTGAAGTTCTACTTCCCGTTAATGCTATCGACCAAAAGATATTGTTAGAGGGTTTTTTCAGGCTTTTTTTTCTGCCTTCACTGGATGGAACACAGCTTATCCCCATGTCCATTAAATATACATTTGAACAGCATTTCCACCTGCACTTTGTCACCTTGGGTTCTCAAGGGGTGTACCTCCACTTGGCTCTGAGCTCAAGGGCGCCCTTGATATCAGTCTGAGAGTGCCAACAGGCATGCTAATGCCCATTTGAAATAGCTTTTCCTTTGCCTCAGATGTTTTCATGCACTCAACAAATAAAAAGTCTCTGCCTCACTCCGTCTGCGGTGCTGTAGGACGACCTCACCTCATTCTGTCAGTGAGCTACAGTTGCTTTCAGGCACCTCCTTAGACTTTGCTTTCCTTCCTGGAGTGTGTCACGTCCCTCCACCCCACTTTAAGATCCAAGTTAGCAAAAGGCTCTGAATGTATTGATCTAAGCTTACGTTCTTGAAGGCACTCGCCGCACTGATGTTAATACTCCATTTCTTTTCAAAATGTCCACATTCCCTGGAAAGTTAGAAAAACCCTGTAAATATGAGCCGCTTCTGAACAGGAAAGAACACAATCGCAAAAAGGGAACAAAAACCTGAATTTTCTGCAAATAAAACTTTGGCAGTAAAGAAAATTTGTTCCTCTGCTGTCAGTAAGAAGTGTCTATATGGGTCACTGAAGAGGTTCTTAACTGAGAATAAGTTAAATTCAGCATCTACCATCTTGTCCTGTGGGTGAAGCATGCTATCTGAAATACGCAATACAGCCCAAACTGGGTGTCATCTTTTTTAAACTTTCTTTTTTTATGAATCACTTCCAAGTCTTGGGGGTAGGACATCACGACAGCCAGTTCTTCAACAAAGAACTGACATGAGAACAAAAGCTATTCCTGAAGAGTTCTCAAAATAAAAGTGAGACAGATGAGTGAGGAAAAGTTGCCTGGGTGTTTCTTCAAACAAGAACATGGTCAGGAAAGATGTATCAGAAAATATAGATTCATTAAAGCTGAACTGCCTCACAAATTGTCAATTACGAAGAAATATGTTTTAGGGAAAAAATACAAGAAGGCTCCAACACTGTGAATATGTCAGGTTTGGACACTGTTGGGGTTTGAGGGGTGCTGGGGTCTCTTTTGGGGTTGTTGGGGGGGGCTTCGGGTCTCGGGGTGGTCTTGGGTGGGGGTCCTTGGGCTTTGAGAAGGGGAGAATGTGTAAGGAGTGCCCACTTACCTTGTCTGTGTAAAATCCCGTTTTCCTTCAGGGAAAGGGGGCTGGGATCTTGGTGTTTGAGCCTGCGAGGCTCTGCTGCCATGGTCGTTTTCCTACGTCTTGGATCAGGGCCGGGGCTGGTGGCAGCGAGGCAGTGGGGCAGGCGAGGCCGGCACCAGCTCTGAGTGAAGCCGTAGAGCGAAGCTGGGACTGGCCGAGGGTGTTTCCCCTCTGCCCGGTCCTGGCAGGCAGTGTGACTCCGGCCGGCTGCAGCCCGCAGTGGTGGCAACTCACAACCAGCAGCAGGTGGCCCTGGGGCCAGCGGTGCCACGCATCATTTTCGGTGGTCCCCCAGTCTCGGCGCGGGCGGCAGCCCCAAGAGCGTGGCCATGGGAGAACCCCAGCATGCCCACAGGCAGCGATGGGGACGCGGCCGCACGGTGGGGTAGTGCAGGAGGTGCGGTCCTGGCAGCTCCCAGCTTGCAGGTAGAGACATGCCGCTGTTGGGAGTGTGGGCATGGTGGCTGCTTATGGACAGCAGCAAGGGTCCAGCATTGGCACCGTGCTGATGGTGGCTGCACAGAGGGGCGGCAGCCACTCCAGGGCGTCCCCAGAGTGCCTGAGGCCAGTAAAAAAATAAAATGGTGCCTCAAGCCCTGAACACGCGGTCTCCGGCGGGAACCGCCATTTTGCCTGGAGCAAAGACACCAGAAGAGAGGCGGAGCTCGGCTCTGCTGGCCAATGAGAAGACAGCTTGGCCAGGAAGAAGACAGAAAGATTCACGCGAGACTTGGAGGGCTTAAAAAGCTGAGCACAGAAACCCTCCCTCTCTTCAGCTTCCTGTCCAGGGGCAAAGCACACGGCTCCTCTCCTCCCGGGTCTCAGACCACGTGGCGTGACTTCACCCGTTCCTCTTGGCACCGAAGCAAAGTCCAGCTTGATAGCAAGTAGCCACTTCCCGAAGGTGTCCTGGGAGGGGTTCGCTTTTCACTTCTTTTTGTGTTTTGCAGAAAACCTCGAGGGCTGGGAGTGACGCCATCAGAGACGGAGGGAGAGAGATGGCTTCCCTACCACTCCCTCTGTTTTCTCAGCTAGTCTCCTAGCTTGGACAGCAGTTTCTTTTTTTGTTTTTTGTCCCTTTTTTCCCTTTTATTGTTTTCTGCATGTCAAGTCTTTCTCTGTGTAAAATTTTAAGTCCCTGTAAGTTGTCCCTTTTCCCCTATTTTAAACCCCAAGTAACAAACTGTCCCCCTGCTGCTAATTTTGTTCAGTTTTCCGTCATCTTTATTGTGCACACCCCTTAGATGATAAAAAGTGGTTCAAACCACCACAGACACCTTCAGACCTAAGAATGTCAGTGTTTCATCTGAAAATTACTTCCTATTTTTAATATATTTGTATATTTTACTTTCTAGTACTGTATAGAACAGCAAAACTAGCACAGTTTATTCAGAGTGAATCCTTCCTAGAACCTTCCACTGTCAGGAGGAATTTTAAACTCTAGGACTTTCATTCTAAATTGAACCCATGGTAAATTTCAAAATCTTGAAATGCTTTGGAAAATGGAATTTCCATTAATTGCCCAACACTGCTTTAAACTTCAACCTTTTGTCAACAGCTAAGTCGAGCTTTGGGAGAAGATGCTAGTGTCCTTCTGAAAAATGATTCCTGCTTGGTTTCCCTTCCCAATGGCATCTGATGAGGCTGCCTTGCTATAAATCTAGACAAAAGCTGTGAATCAGTTGTCCTGAAAAACTACAAATAGTTAAGTACTTGGCCATATTCTGGACCCTGGGCAATATCTTTCTATATAATTATTTCTGCTGTTGTCATTAGCTCTGGCACTCTCACTATTTATTACCATAGGTATTTCGAGACTCATAAAAATGTGATATTACTCAAGGCTTAAGCAACACATGAAATAAATCAGCAGCACTAAACATTGGCTGACACTGGATGAAACCTGGCTGGGAACAGCTGGATTACTCTCTTGACTAAATATTTACAAAAGCCATGATTATATCACTGAGTGACACTGTGTGAATATAACAATTTATCAATCATCATGTTTAACTGAAATCCCTGCAGGAGAGGATGGCATTCTCACTTAACAATAAGTATCTACTGTATGCTAATTAAGTTACTTATTTTGCAGCTAAGGTTACTTCAGGGATATTTGGACTGTTTAACTACTCATTTCCTAAGCACCACTTACTTCAGAGGCATGGAAAATACAGAATTCAGCTTGGCTGTCACTTGCCCCAGTACCCATCCAGTAACACCATTGGAATTACTTGGGGCACACATCAAAGTGCAGGCAAGTGCAAACCAATGCACAGAATTTATTTTGTTTTCCATGCTTCCTCCACATTTCCCCTGCCTGGTACAGGGTGTCTATGGGCAGCAAGTACAGCAGCAACTACTCTCCCATGCCCTCCTCTGACACAGGACCTGCTTCCCACCAGCCTCAGACACTTTGGTATCCTGCCCTTGCACATCCTTTCCCAAGTGGCTGGCAGTGCTCATAGCACTGACTGGCAGCCGTGTGTCCAAGAAGAAATGCTCATGTCCCTAGGAAGGGTTACGGAATTTTCTCACCCCATGTTGTAGGGGTCTGAAAGGGGAGGGGGGTGCGGGGGGGTTGCTGGCAGGTTCTTGGAGGGAGCGAGGAGGGGGAAGGGGGAGGGGATCCCCCATTTTTGGTATAAAACCCATTTTTTTCAGTTTTCCCTCATTTCCTTCCCCAACTCACTGCTGGTTCCCCCCGGGACACAGTTCAACTCCAGCACGGCCCCGGCGCGGGGTATGCGGGACCCCCCCACACCTTGCAGCGCCTGCAGGCGGCAGGGGCAGGGGGGAGCTTGGTGCGTGGCCCCAGCCCGGCCGTGCGGGTGGCAGCGGGGG
>VXBA01004409.1:442615-492710 GCA_013399895.1 Serilophus lunatus | reverse complement strand
CCCCTCCCATTTCAAACCCCTACACATGTTTACGAGGTTAGGCACAACTGAGGGTTTGTTGAACCTGAAACTGACTGAAATTTCACCTCATAACATGGGGTTCTACTGCAGCAAACTCAGCCTTCAAGACAGCATCCACATAAGTCTGTCTGATCAAAGCATGCAGGATAACCTGCCACCCTGCCATCAGGGACCTGGCATAGTTTCCATCAGAGCTGGTTAGCGCTGACTGGGTAACCTCCAGAAAAGGTCACTGGCCACCAACTACAAGCCTACCTACTGAAAGGAGAGAAGGGCTGGGACATGAACAGGTCTGCCAGGGAACATAAGGATCAGGTTCATACAGACAGGAGCAGCAAGTGGTCCTGCTCAGGACAGCAGAAGGAGAAGGTTTTCATAAAGATAAAGCCAGCACATGTCACACTGATATGAAATGCACATTTGGGCACCAGAAACCACTACCACATGGCAGGAGCTTTTTATAAAATCTTCCACCTTCTGCTTCATGCCAGATTACCTCTCTTTTACCAGCAATGCCATGAGCAGTTCAGCTACCTTCCTGTCTCCTTCAGATTACAGTTTTTAGTGCAATGCAAGAAAAAACACTAAACCTCCTATTTGCTAGTCCCATTGCACTGACACTTTAAAAAGTTTTTCTTCAAAATGTCAAACATATGCGTGGATAATGCAGCCTGTTTGTGTGGATCTCAGGCTAACATTCAAAAGGAACAGATGACATCCATGGCTCACCTCTGGAAGCTGCTTTTAAACTTTGTCTTTCTTTCCAGGAATCACTGTTCAAAAAGAAGAAAAAGTTTGGGGTGATGAAGTCTCTGATCCCTTGAGAGCCTGAGAAGAAAGTTTCCCTCAATGGATCTTAGAGATAGAGTTTTTTATTCCCATTTTGTACATGTTAAGAGTCTGCATAATAATTGTATTTTAGTCTTTGGAGCCCATCTGCCACTAAAGGGGAAATTTCACCTTCTTCTTTCTACGTACAGAAAGGTTTATAAATCAGTGAGCACACAGACATGGGAGCACGGGACTTGGTTGCCCTTCCAGGAGCCCTTAATGGCTCAGACAATCTCAGCAAGTGCTCTGTTCAGAAACACAGGGAGGGAGGAGAGAAGTTACGATAAATTTAGTTTTCTTTGAAGTTAATAACCTTCTATAAAGCTTTTGGTAAAACACAGACACCTTAACATTTTTTTCCTTTTCAAACAATTTTTTCCTCTATTTTTCCCTCAGATGGTAAAATCTGAGGAAACCTGTCTCTTCAGAAGTAGCTGCTTTGTGTGAATGACATCAGCAGACCACGAGGTTACCACTGCTAAGTTGGCACCCTGAGGGGAATGAAATGAGATCTCTTATCAGCCTACTTGCTCCTCTTCTTTTCTACATTTGGTGCCTTTTGTAATATGCAAAGCAAAGGAAATGTTTTGCTCCTCTTGATTTTTTTTTACCTTTTTTTTTTTAACTCAGGAGAAAGAACAATATATTTAACTGGCTTCTCCAAGGTCTCAGCTGCAGTTTCAGGTCTGTTTTGTACCTCAATCAGAGGTGAATGATTTATACTCCCTCCTCTTTCTGCCTCACATCAGACCTTCTCTCACCTACCACTGTGTTCTCTAGAGACTTGTTTCAGGCAGTTTGAAAATCCAAGGTCTTCCTGGGGGAAGAAGACCTCCATAAATGTGGCTAATGTTAACTTTTACAAACTCCTCCACCACAGCAAAGGCTCTGCTGCCTTGACTTCAAAACGGCAGCAGATACAACTGCATATTTCAGTTTCCCAGTGTGGCTATCCTGTTGTAACTCTCCTCTTTCAGGCCTCTCTCAGGTCAGAAGGTTTCAGGGGCAGATTGCTGGTATGGAAGGGAGGAGGAGACAATAGGTGAATGTATGGGAAAGTGGCTACAGCACAAGAAGATCCCCTTCCCTGTGTATAGGATTTCCAACAGGTGGAGCCAGTATGGCAACTACCACAAAAACAGGGAACTAACCTAAAAGGTGAAAGCTCTAAGGGAAGATTCCAAGAGAGAGTGACTAGGGTTTGTTGCAGAAGAACATCTGAAATAATGAACTTATCACAATGCACTTCCTCATGGAGGCATCTCCTTGTTTACCAACCTCAGGAGAGGAGATGGGAGGTAGGAACTTTCTGCATATGTTTTTAATAAGTCTCACGCATCCAGTAAGAACACATTCTCCTGCCTTAATGTATCCAACAAAGTCAATCAGCTTTCTAAAAGAAGCAACCAGAAAGGGGTAAAGAGTAACAAACATGACCCTGGCAGCAGGGGGAAGCCTTTTCTGGAGACTGACTGTCCTCATGCTAAAACCAGTTGAATCTTTCCTAAACTAAGCTTAGAAACAAAGATGATAAATCACTGCAGGATTCCAAGTCTGGAGTACAGCAGGTGAGCCTGGATGTCATCAGGAGGATTGCTCATACACTGTCATATGTATCTCCTCAGCAGGTAAGGGAAAATGTGTAAGCATGCTAAAAGAATGCTAGTCAAAGGTGGGGTGGAGGAGAAATCCCAAAAACCTGCAAGGGAAGATTAAAGGTTAAGGAGCATAACTATACACACAGATCTTTACTGCTTCTACAAACAATATGCTTTTATAAGCTAGGAGGCAAAAAAGTGCATCCTTTTTGAATAAAATAAAAAGAACAATGCATATTTTCTTTTTGAAGAAGCTGTTTCTGAGTCACTACACCCAAATGACATCACTAGACACTTGCAAAGCAGAACACGCCTGTATCCCCATGCATATTCTGAGAAAACTAGGTGGTTTTCCTCAGGGAAAGGCACAGAAAGTGAGGCCTGGTTTAGGAGCCATCAGTCATTGAAGGACAAGAAAAGGTGTCAGCCACTTTGTAGGTGTGACGAGCAGAGAAAAGTGGGCTGGGAGGCGAATGGGTAACTTCAGCACATGATAGACACGATAGAAAGGCATGAGGGATAAGATAGTGAAGACACTTTTCTGAAGGATGACACAATTTAAAACAGAGTAAGTTGGGTCAAATGTTTATTAATTTTGACGATATGGCATCAGCAGTTCCTAGTCAGAACCAAGGCTCCCCTGACACATGCATCAACAGGACGGGGCCCTGCCATGCACAGCACACGGACGAGGAAGATAAATAGAACACTAAGAATAGAGCAGCAGGATAAAACTATCCACATAGGTTTTGAAGACTTAGAGAATCCAAATTTTCTTTTGCAGAAAATTACTCTGTGCCAAAAAACTTGTCTTCATTCCAAACAAAGCCAACACCATATCTGAAATATTACAAGCAGGAAAAAATCACCAAACTCTATAGCATTGGCTACGAATATATCACCCAAACAAAGTACATCTCACATGGCTTTCTGAACAGTGCAGGTTTCAATTAATCCATGCATCCTCGTTTGCCTAAGCAGCCCTACGTACACACATACACACATCTGCAGTTTTTAAAAACATAAATAGACATCTGCACCTGTCTCTCCATTCTGTTGCAGCTGTGTCCTCTTCACGTTTCCCAAAAAAAATCAGGTTTTGATCGAAAAAAATATTCCTTTCCCAGCAGGCTGCCTCAAGGCTGTAAAGAAAGCTATGGACATAACAGGAATGAAGACAGCAGCGTTCCAGAGACACCTGGGAGAGGGACATTGAACATACTCGTAAAACTTGGAGTGTGCAATGATCACAAACACAGACAATTAGCCTGTCCCTGGAAGGTTTTACCATTTCTGATACCATTTCTGAAGGAGAACATGAAAATGTGGGACTGATTTCTCCTCCTTGTAATTCTCTGAAAGTCCAGGCAGCTAGGAGAGAGCACCAGTCATCCAGGTGTTGCCTAAAATCCCTTTGTACTCATTAAAGAGTGAGCAATCTCTTCAGACAGGGGTTCATTCCTTCCTAGAGAGATACCTGAGGCAGATGGGATGAATCACTCTCTGAAGGGGTTCTCTCTCTGCAAAGAGTCCCCTTGCCACTGCAGAGGTGCCTCAGACCACCACCATAGAATTGATGCCTGTTACAGGCCCTCCCAAAGAGACTCTTTCAAAGCAGCGTCAGTGACATCTAAGGATGACCCAGCTCAGTCCTCTATTCCACTATGTGCTGTGTCTTTCTGCCTCATTAGTTTACACAATCCAGCAGTGAATGAGTTAGTTCACAGCATTGGGAAGTGCAGTGCCTCTGTCGAAAAACTGCCCGTGCCAAAACTGCGCCCCATTAATAATTATTGATCTTTTTATTCTGATTTCTATATCACCAAGAAGCCATGATATTCTGCCCCAAAACACTTCTCCACTGTTTAAACTTACAAGACAGCTTCCTTGTTTTATCTCCAAAGTTGTCCCAAATCTGCTGAGTTTTGAGTTTACTTTCACCATTTATTATTATATATCAAACACAGGAAAATCTTTGTGGTAAGAAATTAAATCATTCTCATCTTTCTTCTGTCCTTCACTGTAAGTCTGTCATGCATTAAGAAACACTGCCAAGGGAATCTGGGTTCCTGTGTCTCTTTAAAGAAGTACAAGTTTCTAGGAATACATTAAATAACTCAGTTTTACAAGTGCCGGTTGTCATTCTTCGATATTTTCCACTTTGGAGACCATCCGGTTTTGTTGAGTCCAGCAAAGTAAATTTTTTAAATCTTTGTGAAGGCCAAAGGATTTAAAGATGAATTCAGAGATTTAGAGGCAGGCTTCTGTTGTTGGTATGGCACCAGAAAGCCTGTCTTCCACAGTGAGCCCTACCAGTGAGCTTCTCTGTGGCCTCGAACAAATCACTTCACCTTTCTTGTACTTCTGCTTTCTTGTCAATATTTTTGTCTGCTTAAGTGTGTGGTTTCTGGGGCAACTCCTGTGGGTTTGTGGAGTGCCCACCAGTAGGACCCCAGCATCAAAGAGAATGACACTGTAGTACGAAAATAAGGACAAAAATTTGGGAAGTACAGGGATTTGAAAGGAAATGTAATGGTTTAAACCTTTGATGCTACTGGGGTCTTCAGATCTCCAGGCTCTGAAGGTTCAGCAGTTTTTAAAGGAATAAATGCCTGTCGTAGATTGTAAGAGGGTGAAAATGTAGTCATCTATGTTTTTATGACTGGCCTCTATTCTGCTTGGCTTGGTTATGTTTAATGCCTGTGGAGCAGGTAATTTTAATAAATAAAAAGAGAGAGAAAGGGAGAAAGTGTCAGCATGAGGCTGGGTATGAAGTTATTGAGAACAAGAGTGTAAATGTGTCAAGGAAATCCCCAGTGAGCCAAAAAGGAATGCAAGTAGCTTTATAAGCTGCAGAAGCAAACTGCAAAAATTGTAAAGGGGTCTTAGCTTTGCAGAAAATTTTTCATTTTTCAAACTGTAAATCAAACCAAATTAAATCAAAACTACATTTCTACAGCACCTTTCATACCAGGCTCCCGAGGCACTTCACACCGAAGGCAAAGCCACTGAAGTGTTTATGAAGGCAGCAGGTCAGAAGAGCCCTGAGACAAGGTGCAGGGACTGGGAGGCGGCAGCACCAGGAGATGGCACTGGCTGAGAGGTCCCTGCACCGCGGGGCCAGGACCTGCGCTCCCACAGGCCAGGCAAAATCACAGAGCGCACTCATACGGGAGGTGCAAGGCACTGGTAAGCCTTACGAGTGCCTTCCGGGGCTTGTGGAAGCAAAGACAACGGGACTGCTTAAGTGCTCCACAAAGACCAACAGAGAGAATTCGTGCCTCCTTATCCACATGGCGCAGCATTGGTGCAAGAAAAGGCTGCCCTAAATTTCCATCAGCATACGCAGCCCGGTGACTGCAGCCAGAGCTACTGGGCAGCAGTCAGGTTTTGGGAGACACAGCCTCCTCAGGCTGCCCAACCCTACAGCCCATTTAGCAGCAGCAGCAGCAGCAAACCCCCAGTCCTTCCCTGGCATTGCCGTGAAAAAGACAGCAAGTTGACCTGTCCTCTCCCCAGCCACACTCAGGCATCTGGCAACACACTGGACCAGACTGGATAGAAATAGAGCACCACCCAGGCAGCAAAACCTCCAGCTGCCATGAAACAGCCCTCTTTGCACCAAGATAAGGAATAAAAAAGCTCCTGTGTGCAAAAACTGCAAAAGCACTGAAATCCTTTCACCAGTGACTCTAGGCAGGCTCACCTTTCTAAGGTAAATTTCATCTCTGCTAATCCTATCAGTTAATATTGAAATCAAATACAATATGGTATTTGATATGACAGTC
This sequence comes from Serilophus lunatus, assembly GCA_013399895.1. Taxonomy (NCBI): domain Eukaryota; kingdom Metazoa; phylum Chordata; class Aves; order Passeriformes; family Eurylaimidae; genus Serilophus; species Serilophus lunatus. The sequence continues at coordinate 486,472 of VXBA01004409.1, read as the reverse complement.
TCCTTCTTATGAAGTCAGCCACAGCATTTTTTTATTTGCATACGATTTAATTACATTTTCATTTGAAGTCTTCCATTCCATGTATTGTGGGTAAAAGCATATGAATTCTGTATGACTGTGATGGCGGGAGAGATTATAAAATTTAGAATAATGCTGCAGTGCTAAGAAATATGAAAGAGAAGTACAGCTGTTTTAGGAGTGAGGCTTCAGGATGATGGGTAAAGTGAATAAATAGCACAGTCCCATTACTGACAGATACACAGCAACATTTCAGCTGCCCATGTAATTTTTAAGAGAGCCACAGCCCTTTTTTGTAAGATACTGCACCTTGTTTACTGGTCTGAGCTAAGCCAATACTTCAGGAGGAAAAGTTCAAAACAAGTAGAACAGCAGGTCACTTCAATTCCAGGAAGCATGTAACTGGAGTGACTTGCTGTGTTTCCAACATGTGGGCTGTGGATATAGGGGTGTCTCTGCCCTATGCTCTCCAACATGTGTGCTTGCTCTGCAACACTTCTGCTCTAAGACTAACAAAGAGCGTTGGAAATCATAAAAATGTTTTGCATAGTCAGAATGGAAATACAATGTTCATAATAAAAGGAAACAGTCAAGCTAACTGTTGGATTCTGTGCATCAGTGACTATTACTTATGATCACTGGTAATGAAAACCAGTAAGACCTCTCAAAGCCAAACACCTGCATATTAGCTGAAGGCACACACACCACATTCGAGAGCAAAGTAATATCCCCAGTCACCTGTAAATAGAGCATATAATGTAGAATAACTTCACACTTTGTCACACCAATTGTAGCCATTAAGTGGGAGCTTGATGAAACAGCTGCAAGAAAGCAGAGAAGTCCACAGTTTTTTTGCATACATGGGAAAGGTTTCGTGCAGACTTGGGATACAAAATAGATTCCTAGACTCAGTCACTCGCATCCTCAAATATTGATATCAAGAATTAGTACTCAACTTCATTTTTATTTAAAAAAAATCTGAACTTGTTTTATGACACACATGTTACTCATTTGTTTACCACATCAGAAACTGTTAAGGGTAGGATAATGCTACATTCTTATATACTCAGTTGATACAGTGGAATGGGCAATGGGAAACATTTCTGGTCTTTTGAGTACAGAAGATTTTTTCTTGCTCCTGAATTTTGTTCCTAGCTAAGTTCATAATTTCACAGCCTTAGTTTACCCATCAGTAGGCTGTGTATAAGGATAGTGCTGCTTCTTAATTCAGAGTTCATGTTTTCACAGTGAACTGAGACAAAGAGAAGGTGCTTTACGAATGTAAAATATNTTACACAGTAGCTAACATGCTCTTTGAGCACAGCCTAAACTTCCTTCTTTCCTGTAGCAAAAGAACATTCAGAGAGAGATTTGGAGACAAAACCAACTAAAACAGGGCTGCCTGCCCATGAAGAATGATGATGAAAAGCCAATTTTAATTCTTTTAGCATTAAAATGTTTAATTCATAACAATCCTTGACTCACTGGTCATTGGGGACCACCTGTTTGATGATACAGCACAATTAAGTTTTCTTTCTATTTCACCACAATCACAGTGAATATTTGCCTCTAGTATCCTAGTTAACAAGATGGTAAACTCAAAATATGAACTCCCAAGTATTTATAATTTAAAACAACTTTTACTTAGACCAGAGCTTAAAATTATTTCAAATCAGTTCTCCACTGTGCAAAGATTTCAATGCTAATGTTTCACTAGTTCTAGGTGCATTTCCTCCAATGTTGAGACTGAATATATGGAAACAGGCAGGCAACAGTTTTCTCTGGATTAGCCATTTCCATAAAGCACGTGAAGGTCTTAAAAAGTTCATGGCTGAGTTTGGAAAACTGGAAAAATGTGTTACTTCTTCTGAGGAGAAAGAAAGAACTGATTAAAACATAAATGTGGAAGAATTCCAATTAATGATGTGGTTAAAAGGTGTGAATAGCAGATTTTTAAGCGACAAGTGGTTTTCTTCTTTGGAAGAAAACTCGCAGACTTGTATTTTTTCAGTATCAGATCCATTTTTCTTGTCATTTTGGAGCTAAAATTTTAGCCTTCTATAGAGACAATATCAAGAAACTCCTCTTTTCATGCACACAGGCATTTCAACTGAGATATATTCACCTAAACATAGGCAAGACAGCACGATCCTCTAAAGCAAACATGTGCATACACACACATAGAATTGTTTTAATACAAAATAAAAAAGAAATACTGATTTTACACAGTAATTGATAAACTAAACAGTCCATTCCCATTAATACTAGTGAGCTGGTTTTGTACTGTAACTGGAGGTAGGGTGATAGTAGAAGGAGAAGTAGCTAGTTTCAATATAAGGAGAAGTGATTTTTCAACAGCACAAGAGGGTCATGCAAGTCCATCGCAGTCCTTATATGCAGGTTTGCATGGTTGAAGCCAATGCTTCAGGAGGCTTCACAGTTCTTGCTACTCAAACCAGCCAGAGAAGTACTACAAATGTTTCAGATAAAGGCAGATAAAGTCTCACACATGTGGAGAACAAGATCAGAAAGCTACATACTTGTGTTTCATGAATAAACCACTGTAAATAATAAAGTGACCTCCACCATGTAATTATCTCAACCGCTTTTTCCGTGCAAAGTTTTTGTCAGAGGAAAGCAAATCAGAGGAACTGGATTTTCCCATAGATGTATCAGTCTTATAAGAAGGAATGATTAGTCCCATCTTTCCCTTTCCCTGCTTCTCACACCCCAGGACAGCTCTGCTTTTTACTCTGCTTTTGGCAGTGGGGTATGAGTAGTTCTTGTAATTCAATTGTCAAGCTTTAAGAGTGCTTCCCAAAGCTAAATGGAAGCCAAATCTCAAAGCTGCATGAATCCTTTAGCCTACTGGGATCTAAATATACCTAATTTCTGCTGGCTGAACTGTAATAATGAAGATTCTGAGTGTTCAGTGATAAAATTGGGGAGGCCGTATTTAAGGCAATGGAAGTTATACCATGTGCAAAATTCTATTCCCCAGACCAAGATGCAAATGCTGCTGTTGAATGTTGCATGGATAAGACAGAAGAAGAGTATAATTTATGCATTATAATTGAAATCAAGGAAGCATTTCCTGCTAATGCTGTCATGCCTGCTTTGCAAGGCTAACCCTAATGACCAACAATTGTACTTTTTAATACAATTTCCGAAGCAAGTGATGGCTAGGGAATAGTCCCATTGGAACACACACCACACACGTCTCCCCTACATTTCTTCATGTACAATTCACAGATGATTACTTTGCAAAACTGTGAATGCACGACTTATTCACCCTGGAAGAGTGAAGAGTCCCATAAAAGCATTTACTAATAGACTCTCTGGCAAGAAAATCCACCTCTGTGCAGTTCCAAGCCATTCTAAACTTTTTTTAATCACCTAATGAACAGTGATTCCCTTTCACTGTTTGGAATGGACAAGCAGGTTTGAAAAAAAATAAGAAACAACACAAATCATTCTCCATAAATGTGGCTGGACTGTTTTTCAGCAAAAAGCCTACATCCATGTAGTTTAAGCAGGAATCAGAGAAAAGATTATTATTTCTTTGTATTTCTGACACAGCAAAAAAGCCATATTAAGAAATGCCCTAAGAAAACAATGATGTCAAGATTTTCAGATCAAGGTTTACAGGTGCTCTAGCTCAGGGCTGAAGATGTTCAGGTGGCATATTTTCTTTGGGGATAACCACATGAAGCACCAAACCCAACACTATTTGCTGAAGGGATAAGAAGGATCACTTCTTACAAGTACTAGGCAGAGTAGCTTTAACAGAGAAAAAAAACGATGGAGAACAGACTTCCCACTCACTTTTCTATCAATTTCAGGATACTATCAACAAGATATTTTACCTACTGTCTGATATTGGCTGCATTTGCCTATACTGAGACAAGCTCTCTTCTCCAGTACTAGGGTCAGTCTAAGGAGGTACATTTAGGCACAAGGACCATCACTGCTAAGAGCCACATCCTCACATTTCTTTCCTTCTTATCATTTCAGCTTAGCCCTTTCTTGTTTCTCCAGCATGACTGCTTACAGCAAGAGTATTAGCAAATGATGTAGCAAATCAGTGATAAAAGCCACTGGCCATTAAAATGGGAAAGCATTGGGTTTAAGAATTAGTAAGATGGCATTAACATTATACTGACTGCCACATTAGGCCACATTAGTGCCACATCCATGTCTGTGTCAGCCAACTTTCGGAAAAATAAATCTTTTTAATTGTTTCTCACAATGCTTTTGCCTCTCATGATACTCCTGACTTCAAGCCTGGCTTGTAAAGCTCTCCCCTCACTCTCAGATCTTACACAGAGGAGTCTGTTGGCTCTCACCAAAAAGAACACACTAAAGGGAAAAAAAAATCCTAAATCTTCCCTAGTTCTTATCTGCCTCAAAAACACACACAAAAGACTCATGGATACATCCACACTAGTGTGCCATACTAGTGTTGACATATCATAGAAAGCAGTAAGACAGATATGAGAAATTAGCTTTTATGTAGCTGTGTCTGCCAAGACTAGAATCTTTTCCACCTCCAGTCACTAAAGGTCTTCCTAGGGTAAAATCCTCTTTAGATCTTAAACTAGACTGCTTTTCATTTTATTCAGTCAAGTGTAAGATCCTCCTTTCTCCTGAATGTAAAGATACAGGATCAATAATTTCATCACAGCAATAATTTCTACTCCGTGTAAGATAGGAATTGTTGACAGATGATGCTCCATCTGTCACAGTATTTTACAGTAACAAGCCAAAATACAGCCCCAAAAAAATTGTAAACTGTACTGTTAGGAACTGTCTCAACAGAACATCTTGGCTTTTTGGAAATATGAGTTGTTATAACAAAAAGCTTCAATTCAAACCTTGGATCCTGGGACAGGTATAGCTATTTAGCACCTTTGCATAATGAGTTTTAAATGTAATGCTGCCTGGCAAGGCAGTATTTAAAGTAAATTTACATGGGCAGACAACCACACGCCTGCTCTCCTCACACTTAGAACTGGACAGTGCAAGCTAAATCCCATCTAGAAGCCATGCTACTACCCTTGCACAGTGTCAATCCCCAGCTACCAATCAAGTTATATACTCATACTCCCCTGATTCAATGTTCAAATAGCGCAGTCACATAATGATCCGTGTCTACTCATTCTAGCATGTGTAGGGCTATGTGTGCTTAATGGGGTTAATCCAACAAGTATGGGGGATAGGAATGGCAGATTGTATGAAAACAGAGTAAACCTGGGGAGAGCCACAGTTGTGTGATCCCTGCTGGCACCCACTAGCACCCACTGGTGAGGAGATACTGTGGTTCTCACTTTATCCTTTTCTCCTTTTCCCATTAGGGTAGTGATAGCCAGGACAGATTCAGCATCTGTTTCCTCTGCAAGGGTACACTCATTAAAATCTATGCTTTTGTATAACCTAAAAGTGTGTCATTCAAGTTTCTAACTTCATGTGCTTCCCTTTCCTTTCCAAAGCATCAGAGGGGTGAATGCAGCACAGACGGATGATCCTGCCCCTGAACTGGCACTCATTTTCCAAGTCAGTTTTCTATCACAGACTGCCTGCTAAAGCTGTTCCCCAGTAAAACACACAGATGTGGACAGAAACAAAACAGAGCACCTGATGCAATAGAACATACTGAAACATAGTGCACAAATCAATGATCATTTCAAATTTAAAACTTCATGCAAGTCGCATGAACCAGAACCACTCAGCTTTGTAGTCTCTGTACAAAAAGAAACAGAGCAAGACAAAAAGGGGAAAAAAACCTGCATAGAAAAATAAAAAATTACATCAAACTTGATTTGTTTTTATTTTCTGTCTTTGCCAGTATATTCTGGGCTTAATTCTTCTTGTATCACAGCTGTTTTCCTCCTTTCCACCAAACCCAATCCAATGGCACAGCTTCCTCAATGTTTTCTCTGTCTTTGCTGGGTGAGCAAAGCCTTTTCATTTCACACATCATTTACAGCTCGCTGTTGTGATTTCAGAAAGTCAGTGGGCTTTTACCAAGCTAACAAGTGAGATAAACATTTTGTGTGTCTGTTAATTCTAAAAGTTCTGCAGATTTTCCGACAGTAGGTACCCTAAACAGTCAGGGAAAATCAGTGGTTTCAATCCAATTTGCACCACATGGCAAACAAGTTTGACCGGGAATCAGTAAATATATCAGGAAGAGAGGGAAATAAAGAATAGAAAAACAGACTCTTCAAAGTCCCATCCTATTCCTCTAACACAAACTTAAATTCTCTCAACTTTCAATGTATTTTATGTGGCTTACTAAATTTATTCACTCATACCTGTTTTGAACTGAGAGACAAAAGGTAAAGATTTCTTTCTTTCTTTACTGTCATTGAGCCAGACCAAGACATTTTCTTCTGGAGTAAGAGAATGACTGTTTATTCAGAGACACATACTGGATAATGCATCCAGCTGCCCAGTGCATCCAAGTTGAGTTTCTATTTTCAAGATCACTGGACACGAAGGACATGAGAATCTGGATGTCTAAATTTACATAAAGGATTTTATCTGATACTTCCCAAATTCAATGGCAAAGCTCATATTTATTTTAAAGGTACAGAACCAGAGCCCTATATGTGCATATGTAAATTGGGCAACTTACTTGTTCAAATAACGACATGATTTAAAAAGGTAAATTACAGATGCAAGTCAGGTGTGGTTTTTATGCATGCCCAACTGTATGTTCAAAGGTTGAAAAAATGCCATTCTGTTTGTACAAAGGGAAACAGGAAAAGCAAAACTAAACAGAAAAAGGATGAATTTTCCAGAGAGAGTTTTTTGTCTGAGAACACCTGAATCCATTCTTCGGCACCACAAAATGACTAATTCCTTCTGGATTCTTAGAATGTTGACACCATCAGACCTCAAGATCAAAAATTAATTAAATTTTAAAATTACACATTTTATTTATTAACAGAAAGAGAAGGAAGGGAATGGTGAACCATTTCAACCTGCACACCAGCAACGGCCAAGTGAAGGGCCTGATTCTCCTACCTCCATTAAACTTCATTTAATAGCGTAATAAGGCATGATCATAGTTAACAGAATTGGCAATAAAAAGGCTATTCAAATTCAATCAGTATGGGAGAGTAAGGACTAAAAAAAGGATGAGGGAAAAAAAAATGGATGAATGCCTTCTATCTGGCATTGCAGTCCAGAGACTGGAAAGTGATGATTGTCGCATGTTCCTTATTTCACATAGCAATATGTTGTAAAGAGGATGGAACCCATCACATATGTTCTGGGCCTGGCTGAGATGCATCTGTTTTTTAAGAGCATGAAAAGAATGTTTCTCCACATTAATCAGGACTTAAAGAAATACATAGCTACATCTTCCAAATCAAACAAGACAAAGCCAGAGTAAAGAAGATTCAACCTTTCGAAGCAAAGTTACACTTAAGAAAAAACCTCAACAAATTGGAAGTGAGAGGCCCCTCCATAAACTTCAAACTTACACTCTCTTTGCCCTGACAGCACTCAAAGAAATATCCATATTGCTGAGGGAAATCTCTTGTATATATACACCCTCGGGAAAACAAAGATCTAATTTAGGAAAATATTAAAAATCTCACACTTAACATTATGCCCAAATTTAAGCATGTCCTTAAACATGTTCCTGAAGGAAGCTCCAACTGTGTACCTGGTTTATTTCAGCTATCATCAACCCATAGTAGCTAAAACTTGAACCACCAGCATTTTAGTTATACCACATCAGAGCTAATTTTTAAGTTTGTCTTTTGAAGGATGCTGAGTGCCATATCTAAAACATCCAAGGTCTTTTTCTTTTGGAGAAAGGAAATGTAGCAGATCAGGGAGAAAAGCACAGGGGTCTCTGAATATTTCTGCTGTAGATTGCTGTGCAAAACAAATTATTCCATAAATTTAAAAAAAAAAAAATGCAAAGCAGGATATTTCAAACAGTAGCACTAGTTTTGAGAGAAATAATCATGTTTTTATGGAATACTAATCCAAGCAAGCTTCTTTGTATTCCAAAATATTGTTTTATATATGGCATTTCATATTCTTTTTGGTGTGTTTTTTAAAAGGGATGTAATATTTAGGAATTGAACTATTAGACCTCAGTAAGGCTGTTATCTCAGGAAAAGCAGGATTCGTTGCAAGTGCTTGAAAAAGACAACAAAACAGTGAAGGGAATAATGCCTCCAGTGCTGAAGATATTTTTAAGATATCATTGAACAATGTTAGCAAAATTAACACTTGTAAGAAAGTAGAAAAGGAGCAAGAAGCAGGGCTCAGGCAAATGCTAATTGAGGAGTTCTTCAAATTCCCGTTCAGAGAGGCAAAACAATCTCTTGGGTAGAGCTCCTCTGGGATTCAGGAAGCACGAGCTCTCTCCCCAGCCATCATTCCCTGAATCCCCAGGTGACCCTTTGCATTTAAAGCCAAGATGTTCCCTGATCTGTAGAACAAGAGCCATGAACTTTGTGTAGCGCTTTGAGATCTGCCGTTGCAAAACTCTGGGTCAGGGAAAGAAATTCCAAAACCTGCAATTAGTTGCACATAAGGGTAATTGTATAAAGCAGATCAGAAGTTTCTACTACGAGACTTCCATTTGAAATCTGTTTAAAATTCAAGTCCGCAACAGTAAAATACCTCAGCCTTCTCTCCATTAAAGCTTGGAACCAGCGAAAAACTCTAGCGGTGAATTACTGCCTTTAATATTTCGTTTTAGTTTGTATCAAATTCACTGTATTGCAGTTGTCCTGGAGGTCATTATAACAATATTTTTAATTACATTTATATGAAGCCTTTTCTCTTCAAATACTTGCCCAGGTATACACAGTTGAACCTCCTCACATCTTTGGGAGGCAAATAACCACAGTGCCCCTTAACAAGGGCTGCACACATGCAGGAGAAGTAACTTGCCCATATCTCTCAAAATGGTGGCCAAGGTAAAAATTGCTTCCAGGTCCCTGACATTTTCAGTGAAAGTATTTGCTCAGCAGTGCATGAAATAGCTCTGTGTCTTAGGATTTTTGTCCTAAGTAATTGTGGGTAAATTTGGGGTTGCAGCTGTTATTAGAAGGCAAGAAATAAATTAGGGAGGCTTTCATTTGCACTGTGCAGCTGCAGCTCCCATCAGTGGAATACCTCGAGGACAGACTGATGCAAAACATCACCCCTTCAAAAGCAGGGGAGCTGTTACTGGGCTTCTGGCATTCCAGCTGGGTACTTGTGAAAACAGTACTTTTGCTGATGTAATCTCCTCCTGCCTTTTTTTTTTTTTTTTTTTTTAGGTAATGTGGGCACTTCAGACTTCAAGCAAAATATACAGGTTACTTTTCCTTCCTCTTACTGGGATCTACAGTGGGTAATTTCTGAAAGTTCACAGCAGGACAGAGAGAAAAATGGAAACTTTAAATTGCAGAAGAAATTCTATGTTTTATTTCTAAATGTGAACGTGGCCTAAATGATGATTCTTAGCTTCAGTGGAGAAGGTATTTTAAAGCTTGACCACAAAAATAGTCTGTCTCCCTTCCCTATGGTAATCTCTCCCTTGTGTCTTTCTATCTAAATGGAAGTTACCACAGAGGTACCACATACTTCTGAATTGAAAAATTAATGTAGTCCCTCTCTTAGACATTAATTGCCAGGAATGGGATCAGAAAAAATATTAAGGTGAAGTCTAAATATAATAGCACTAACAAAAAATATTCCTCAGCTTTTTTGGGACCCAGACATAAGATTAATTGTCCCAATAACTCTCGGCCTAATATCTCAGCCGAGCCTATAGCACTGTCAGAGGTTAACAAGCTTCTTTTTTAGCTTCTATTCTTTTTCACTCATTAGACTTTGGGACTCTAAAATGGCCTTTGTTCCTGCCAGCAACACTTTTCCATCATCTAGATTAGGGATTCATGTACTTCTTTTACTTTAAGGTGATTTTTTTTTATATCCAGTATAACCTCCTGACAATCGTATACACTTACTGTAAAGGAGAAGAGATATTTTCCAATGTCTGTTCAATTATTAGTGTCATCTGTAATTAACTATTCCAATTTAATTGCAGAATTTGTATCTGTTGTACTATGGACAAAATAAAACAAGAAATGGCTGATTTAATAGGAAACTAAAGTTCACAGCAATTACCCCAATACTGAGGGTGCTTTTTCAATTTGATGAGGTGATTTTTTTGAGATGACCACTAGACTTATAAACCTGATGCACACAGGAATACACATGAACACACGAATTCATAAGTGAATGGTGCACCTCTGAATTATAACACAAGTGTTTCACACAGCAAGATTTTCCACATCACAAGAAAATGTTTGAGGGACCATATTATATGTTCAGCTATAGGTGGATCAATGCCTATATCAAGTGACTTGGCAAAATCGAAAGTGGTATCTATCTTGGTGGTCGAAAAATTTACATTTAGGGCAGGAGTCAAAAGAGGCTAAAACTGCTGTATTCTCTGACTGCAGTGTACTTACTCATCCTTCACCTTGAAGTGAAAAAGGCACCATTTATGCTACTTTTTTATCTTTCCTCAAACTCAGTTGCCATATTTGTGGACTAAATCTATTGTGACTTCAGCCTGAATTTTCAACACTGGTCAACTCAAGTCTTCCTTGCCTTTGACAGTAGCTGTAGAGAAGCAAATTTTATATTTTACCGAACAAGAGGGTTGGGCGGACAATGTCAGTGGCAAATCCCATATTGTCCTATATTGCTGATGTGCTTGGTAGATAGTCTGAAAAATATTCTACTTTCACAAATACTTATTTTCCAGTCCTCTCAAAATAGTAAACCAATAAGATTAAAAACATACTAAACTGAGCACAGAGAAAGGCTTTTGTAAACTGCCTTAACTCTTCAGTGCACCTTTAGTTTGTGAAATGGCCATAACTCTTGCATGGCATTATTTAATTTTACCTAATGCCTCTCTCTACAATATCCTGTGAGACCCAGAAATGACAGGGCCTATAGAACTATATTGTTAGCCATTTTTCCTATTAATGGATCACCACTTCTTGTTTGTTTCCCATCAGGAACCCTGCCGTACAATGTCATGTACAATGCATTTTTATAGCATGTAGCTAAGCAGCTCTCTTACACTGGATCGGTCTTATTTTGGAAGGAACAACTTGCCACAAACCACTAAGACCTTCCATACAAACAACCAGAAATTAAGACTCCACAGGAGAGCATGTCATTGCCTTACACCGAGGAAATAAGAAGCAGGGCTATAGCAGCCCATGAACTGATCATCTTTTATCACCATTTAGTTGGCTGTCCCCACAGCAGCTTTCCTATGTTTCCTATTCTTTAACTTCCATCCAGTAAAAGGGCTCCCATGGCTGAGGTACAAGGTCCTTGCCGCTCACCCCCTGTTAGCTCTGGATAGCAAACCTTTGGAAGCACCACTGGACATCTTGTTCTACCACCATCAAGGCAGTAATTCTCACATGCACCACCAGCTAAGGTTAAGTGTTATATCTGTTTAATATCTCATGCACTTTCTATCCAGGACTCTCCTCTGGTGTCTGGGGATGAACTAAGTACTCACTTGTATCTCCAATGTGTGTAAATTAGCATTTACATTATATAATTCCCATCTGCACACACATTAAAGAGATATGTATTTCAAAGTCACTCTTCCAGGACATATATTGATTCACACCACACAAAGTCATCACCTGTCAGGGCAAAGGATTTGAATTACACATGTCCCCATGGTGCACAGGGAGAGGTCAAGCTGCCATGAGTTATGATCCTGCCCAAAACATCTGTGGATCTGGAGGAATGGTGCTGACCACTTCTTACAAGCCCTATGCCCACAGCCTGCTGCCAGGGAGGAGTGCAGTGAAGGTCACAGCAACACATCCTTTTCATGGCAATACTTGCCATTGCCTTGAGGGAATTGTCTCTGCTTCTCCATTTAAGATGTCTACTCCTTACTGTAAGAAAAAAAGTTTCCTGAACTTTGTCAGTTAACACACGCTCCACTCTGAGCAGAGAAGTTTAATAGTCCTCTCCTGACATCTTCTTTAATAAGCAGCCTGACAGGTTATTCGACCTCCAGTCGTTTTATTGCTGGGAGCCGGGTAAAAGCTAGTGGATGATGGTGGGCGTAACAGTTCATCCTTTCATTCAGAATAAATTCAGAGAAGCCACTAAGGTTCTTTATGAAGCCAGATGTTTGAAACAATAACGGTCTCCACCCCAAACATAACTATGTGCCATCTCCCAAAACAAAGACACATGTGGACTGAGAGGTTTCACAGGCAATTATGTTGTGAGAGTTTGTGCGTGACAGAAACAGCAAGACCAGAAAAGCTGAGAAGGAAGATGAAAAAAAGACCTTGTCACTATTCTGACAAAACAGGGAAGAATAAGCATCTGGATGAGCAGGGGCTGGGGCAGAGAGACCTGACCTTATGTGTAAAAAGATTAGCTTCTGCCAGATCCCCCATGGGTTCAAGGGAGCAGTTCCTCGTGCATGCTTTGTCATAATACAAGATTTCATCCAGACTACCTGATTGCCTCATCCATCTCTTCCAACAAAAGAGCAGCAGTGCCGTGAACTTTGGCTAACTTCTCAGGTCACACATGTGGAACACCTAACCTACAGGACTTTTAGTGTCTGCACTCACACACATCATCTAATGAGTGAATGAAACTCAGATTGTATTTTGGGGGCAGCTTTGCACAAGCTCTGCAAACTTCCACTTTCTACCTAGCCCTGAATACATTGTTCAGTGGAAAAATTACCTGGCCCTGGAGGACACTGATATCCAACATGGATATCTTACTTACTTACTTACTTACTTATTTACTAAGAGTTTTGTGATACAGGTTAATTTTCAGTCACAGTAGCATTTTGCATTTCCTTCCACAAAAACAGTACACACCTAATGGCTCCTCAGGTATAATAGCTGTATTCCCTAGCCAGTAAAAACCAAAGGGCTACTATTTATTTTCAGATACTGATAATGGTCACATACAAGATTTTAAGGGGAAAATGTGAAGGAAAGGGGATAAAGGGGAACTCTCATTCTGCAACCATATCCTTCATACTCTTAATATATTAATTGCTCTAATTTGTAGTACTTTTTTATAGCCATTGGATAAATGCATTGGAATTCAAAGTCTTCCTATGACTGGTTTTATTCTTCCTTCTCTTACAGCTTGAGTGAGCGTAGTCTTAAGAAAGCATATCCATACCACTTGTATGGATAAATAAAATGGAGAGCACATCTCAGCATCACATACATCAACTGTTGACTGACCTTCTCTCTGTCTTACTGTACTAGATCAGTCAGCTTGCAAACAGTTCATCTTCAGCTGTTCTAAAGCATCATGTCTTTTCCAGCCCCTCTCCTACACCAGTGCCTCCTGCCCATCATTCTCTGCCTCTTCATTTTCTCCAAACAACTCTTAGGTAAAGACAGAAGACTACTCTTCTCCATTAATCATGACAGGAATGCTCTCAACCTCTGACTCTACCCAGGAATAAACCTATAAGTCTTCAGTGTTTTCCTCAGCCCCTAACTAAAGCCTCCCCTTCCCAAACACTCTTCCCTCCCTCACCCTGCAATTGTCTGTGTGTATCTCCTTATTCTGCACACCAGCTCCTTTCCCCAGCTTTCCCAGATGCAGCAGGTTAAAAAGGAAGTATAAGATGTTCCCTGCAATTGATTTTAATTCTTTTCCTCATGCTGCCCCTGCAGGCACAAGTTGGCCAGCCCAGCTGTGGCACTGAGTGCAGCCAGTTCTCCCTCATGCACAGCCTTCCCTCAACAACCTGTGACTGATCACAGAGGGACAAATGCACACACACAGTCAGATTCATTTCTTTGCATGCTCTGGAGTTTTCTTACAGTATGAGGCCTACCAGAAGAAAACGTCTGCTTTGTTTGATTTTTAAGGTAATGGCTTCCTCCCCAGGCAACCTGCTTCAGCGCCTCACCACCCTCACAGCAAACAATTTCTTCCTAATATCTAATCTAAAATTACCCTTTTTCAGTTTAAAGCCATTCCCCCTTATCACATCATTACATGCCCTCTTAGAAAGAATCTCACCATCTTTCTCATAGCCCCTTTAGGTACTGGAAGATGAACTTCTACTCTGTCCCAGAGTAGAATGTAAGTGCAGAGTCCTGGAGGACCTGTAAGGTCCAGGACTAACCTATGAGAAAGCAAGAATGGAGAAAAAGGGTCAAGAAATGCCAAGACTTAGATGAATGAACAGCAGAACAAAGCATGCACAACAAAAGCATGTGACAGCAGCTGAAGGATGTCATTAGAAAGGTGTGGGCAGATGCATGGATGTCCAGAACACCCTACATATATTCTGATGCATAGAGCTAAAGGAAAGGAAGTGCCTAATGATTCTGAAGACAAGAGGGCTGAAAAATGGGTGGAATAGCATAAAACTTGCTTTTTAAAACACAAACTGACAATCAGTGGTGCTGAAACTGCTTTGTGAAGATTGCAGTATCTGTAGCTGCATGGGGTAGTTCTCTAAGGAAAGCCTATATTCTGTAGGATTTAGTCTTCTGGAAGCAAATCAAGGTCATGGGTTAAGATTGGCTTTTATATTGACAACACACCTAGCCTTAAAAGTTCCTAATTGTTCTTATTTATTGTTGAAATAAGGAGAGATCATAGGAGCTCGTGGTGCTCAACATGTGGTACAATGGGGTGTGCACATCCTTTCAGTGCAAATGGTGACGTCTCCAAATAATAAATAAGAAAAAATAAATAATTTTTCTACTTCATCTAGTGATCTCACGACACTCACAGGTCACCATCATTAATGTGATGTACCTGATTCAGCAATTTGTCCAAAGACTCTCAGGAACCTTAAGAGCTTTAAAAAACGAAAGATATTTAAAGCATTATTGTGCAGCAACTGCAATCATCTTGTTTTACTCCTCAGATCTTACTATTTTAGAGAGAGGGACAGAAAAAAATAACAATTTGAAAATCTTGCTGCTGAAATGTATTTAAATCACAAATGCTGACATTTTACTGAAATTACACTTTTTCAGTGGAGGGAATATAGAAGAAAGGAGGGCTGACCCTTCCTGTCTTGGATGATAAATATTAAATCTATTTGAACTCTAGTAATTTACATATGTTGAAGCAACAAACAGAAAAGGCTGGTTGAACCTAAAAGGACTGGAACATTTCTCAGTGCTCTGAGAGCCCTTTCTCATTTCAGTGTGGCTCAGTGTCCTTGGCTATATTTTCCAACTTTTTGAAGATGAAATAGTAAAGCTATTCAGCATTTTGGTATGGTTGCAGAAGAACATGGAAAAGAGGCAAGTGAAATTACAAGAGCAGAAACTCCCTTCTGTTATTACACTTAAGTTCTACTGTCATTCACTCCAGTTTCAAAGAGGAGCATTTGCAGCTAAAAGGAAAACTCACTCCAGCACTTAAAATCATTCAGAAATAAACAAAAAAAAACATTTGAGGGGAAATACACAATCTTTATTGGAAGAGCAATTGCCACCCTTAACTCCAAACAGGCAAGACTGATAGCTGACCCTCAAATAAATGGCCATAAACCTTTTATCTGTTGGGGACAATAATGACAGCCTGAGTATGAAACTGAATTTCATGTTTACCACTGCCTAAGAATGAAAAGAGAATGTGTCCTTACAGTGTTTATCTATAAAGAAACTTCTCTATGAAGAACGACACAGAAAGATTACAATTAATAAGGCAAGAGAGATGTGAGATGTAAGGCAGTGAGACGTAGAGCAATTGCTATTCCCACAGAAGTAACTTACCAAGGGACACCTAAAAGTGTCAGTGTGTCCCTCAGGACTAGTCTCTGAATTAGGTCACTTAACATCTTCTCCTGAATGGTTCCCAGGAAATTGGGGCATGGGAATATATGTTTGCTGGGGAGACAGCCAGTATGGGAATATCAGCTTGGTGTCTTCAATTGTGGACTGGAGGGACTGGAATAGCAGTCAGTGGCTGGCAGGATGAAAGAATAAGTGGCTATTCTGTCACTATCCAAACTCTTCATTATCATTCCACATTCACAGCTCCTGCCTTCTATGAACACCAATCTTATTTATGACACATCATACAGCCCCTGCAGTAAGCAAGGAACTCTGGCCCTCAATGTTTCAAGGAAAACTGCCTCACACTGCATTAGCATGCAAAATGAATGAGGCGGGAGACCAGCTCCAGCAGCTCCCCAAAATAATATGCGACAATCTAATTAAACTTTATTATAACTACACAAGCGAGGAAACAGAATTAAGGCTGGGTAGGCAAGCTCAATTTTGTCATTTCCTTAGCCTTTGAGTGTTCGCAATTTGATAGTCTTGTCATGTAGGGTTTCTAACAGAGTTTCGTGCATTTTTAGAAAATAAATTAAATTATGAATTTCTACATGGTTCAGTTTCTGCTAGACCAGCAAACCAGACCATGGCAAAAACCTGTGCAACCAAGTGGGCAAATACACTGCTTCCTTCCATGCTTCCATTTCTATTGGCACTGTCTAGCAGAGGAAGCTCACCTTTCTTCATCAGTGCCTTATTGTTTAAGGAGAGAGAGAGATATTTCCTAAACTAGAAACAAGAGTGTGGTACCAGCACAGTTTGCATTCGGAAATAAACCACGCAATGACTACCAGCCAGTAACACTCAAGGGCACCAGAAGAGCCAAAAGACAATGCAAAACCAAACAACAATCCATCCCCACATCTATAAGAACTGTTAAAATGACACAGCCAGAAGTGTTGTTTTTTAAGAGATCTTTGTTCTTGTACCTATCTCAGCTTACACTTTCCAATTAAAAAATTGCTTCTGGGCTTGGTATCAAATGCTTAAAATTGCAGCCAAAAACATAAGCAACTCAAAATAAACCCCTTAGAATGGCAACTCTGGTACATCCTTCATACTGCTATGCCTGGAGTATACTGCTATGCCTGGAATACACTGCCAATAAGATGCCTAAAAAGAGGGAAAGAAACTCGTGGTAGGAGTAAAGGAAAGAGGAATTAGACTGAAAAGGAATGAAAGGGAATCCCACAAGGAACCAGCAGAAAAGCTCCAGACATTCCGGCAGTTCTAAGAGTTTGTTCCAGGTGGCAAAATAGACACTCATTTCACGGAAACTTTTGATAAAAAGGATTGGCGACTTCAGGGCACGGGCCTTAGGAGACCCTGCAGTAACTCTGAATCTCTGCTGTATTGTCTGCCACAGTGTATGATTAGCTTCCTGTGCTGTAGTGCATTGTAAAGCACTTTATAAAGCAATGAATTACACAGCTGAAGTGGAGTAACCACATGCAAGCAAATACGACAACCATTATGCTCTCAGCAACATCCCACACACAGCCATGAACATTTGCATTAGTGCCAATTAATCTGAGGTGGTACAAACTCAGCCAGGCATAGGATTTGTTCTTTGGTGTGAAGGAGGAAGGGAGGGGAGAAAAATCTCCTTTTGTCTTCAGAGAGGAAACATCTGTAGGAGTTTTCAAGGGCTACAGTGACTTTGTTGAGCGTGGAGCGGGGGAGCGTGCTATTGAGTGCTTTGATCTCACCAGCAGGTGACACTGCAGCAAGTGGGAGCAGCTATAAAAAGTTTGAAGCATTCTAGGGACAACTAGCACAACCGGCGCGCAAATGTGTTTAACGCGTGTGACTCAGAGTTGCCGAGAAGTGGGAACATGCAGCACGGGCTGGGCTTTTCGTTTCAGCTCCTCGTTGTGTACTAATGTCTTCCTTTTCCCCTTGCTGTCCCCCACTAATGCTTTCAAACAACAGGGTGAAGCAGTCAGGAAGGGCAATGAATCTCTTAACCCTGCTGCGCATGGAAATGCATATGACTAAAGCACAGCCAGGGAAAACTGTTCCAACAGCCCTACCTCTCGCTGAAGTCAGCAGGAAAGCCATATCCTTTAACGTCAGTGCCTAACAGAGGAGCCTACCAAGTACTAAAGGGGTGCTGTGTTTTTCCAGCTCCATGTTTCAACTAGCCATTCTGCACAAGGAAATGATAGCGTTTGTGAAACACAGATTCTCCTGTGATGTACTATTTTAATCCTACGGTAAACATAAAAGAAAGCATGAGAATTAATAACAGATTTACCTCTTGATTCTCTCTGTTCTGGCAGTTCCAGCCAGGAGGATTGACCCTATATAACCCTGAGCTCAAAGGGCCTCACAGGCACTCGAGGAGATCAGCCTACTCCTACATGATGCTCCCATACCATAAAGAAAAATCTTCCTGCAGCTGGATGTCCTATCCTCTAAAATTCCCAAGTTCTAATTTATTGAGCAAGACTTGCACCGCATGTTCTGGTGAGGTCCATGGCTACTGTATCCTGCTAAGGGCAGAGTGAAGGTTGTCTTTTTCACTCAGCAGTTCCTCCGGTGCAAAGCGGATATAGGCAGAGCTGCCAAGTTTTGTTCAGCTCCCTGTGTGATATATTGATTTTGTAAATGGGTTAGTGAACTGATTTACCACTTTCTAGATTATTTGCACAATGCTTTCCATCGTATTTTGCATCCAAGACATCCTACTCCAAAGAGCAGCAATAATTTGTTCCCAAATCCTTGCTGTTGTGCATAGGGAAAGCCAAGAGTCCTTCTGAGACAGTCTTCAGAGAGTCTGAACACTATTTGCAAGAGATGATGGGAGGCTGCAGGGCACTGGCAGGCACAGGCGGATACCCACGTAGGGTTGAGTGCCAGAAGCATTTGCAACAGCTTGCACTGTCAGTCCTGCCAATGCATGGATGCTCTACTCCAGGTGTGTTTGGTACAGAGAGAGTGGGTACCTGGTGCCGGTACCTGGCACAGTGCAGCCAAGTGAATATCTGTTGTCTGCTTGAAGCGCATGTGAATGTGTTAAAAACCAGCTGGAACATGTCAGCCAATGACAGAGGTGCCAAAACCAGGGTGCTGAGCAAGAAGCACAGCCACAAGCAATTCCAAGCGGCTCCACAAAAGGTTGAGAGAAATTCAAGGCTCAAAAATTGTTTCTAAGTGCTTCTACTTCAGCCAGGAAACCAAGGGATCCGAATAGCCCTTCCATAACATTTTACACACCTTTGGGAATGTGGGAGATTTTTTACTATTATCCAAACTAGAATGCTGTATAGCATCAGAAGGATGCTCTCCTTGGAGAGAAAAAAGCAGTTTTAAACCTAATCACTCAAACAGTATACATCTGCAGCACTACAACCCCTCCTGTGTCAACTGTAAGTGCCTATGGTTTTACAATCACACCTTCCCATTGATGCAGTTACACAGTCAGGGCAAAATGACAAGGATGAAGAAATTCAGAACCAACTTTGCAATGAAAGCAAACACTTAGCATAAACCAGCAGAGAAGCCATAGTTATTTTGACTGGGAGTGTTTGGAGATGTTATTTGTGATGACCATAGGTTAGAAACCATGTCTAAAGTATGACTCTTCAACAGAAAGTGTTCCTTCACTGACTGCAAGATATACTGATGGACTTCAGCAGACTCTTTAGCTTCCACTATTCAGATGTACCTTGCAATTTCTCATATGTGCACTGAAGTTAGATAGGTGAGGTTATATACATGCCTGCTGTTACTTTACGTGCATTAAATTATCAGCAAAACTGCAATGGAGATTGCCTACCTTTCAAAACACAGAGAGAGAAAGAAACGGACAAACTGCAAAAGGGCCAAGCAATTTTTCTCTTCATCACTTGCACTTCCTACGTGAAAGATTCACTGGCAAAATTTGCTACCAAGTTGTGGTTTTTTGGAACAACGCTCTTTAGTCACATAAGCAACACTTTATTTTTCCAAGTGTAGTTATTTAGTTTCTTCACATTTGAATTTTCATGTCACTTCTCTTCCTCTCTGTAGTTTTTGCTGTTTTAAACAGTGTGAACACATTCTGTAATTATTGCTGACAGCCCAATGTTTAATGGTGTTGAGTGTCTTTTACGGCACAGTCAGACATTTGTTTCGGAGACAGCTGTCTCTGCTTAAGAAGTCACTGCCCCTTAACTCTTTATCTCTGCCCTGACAACTCAGATGTGGCAGCTGTCCATACCTGCAAACAGTTGAAGTAAACCCTGTTTCCCTCCACACTGCAACAGCCTAGAAGAGCCCACAGATTTGGTTACTGCACCTCAGCAAAGGAGAGCAGGAATAAATAGCTGATCAAGCAGTAACTTGTTAAACCACCACAGCTGTTTCTCAAGCAAACATCCGACTGTGCCCTCGAAGCCAGCACGGTGCTGGAAGGGAAGAGGTTTCCGAAGCTGGGAGATGCTGTGGGAACCATCCCACATTCCTCCCCTGCTCTAACTGAAAGCCAACCACTGTGCTGTGACCGCAGCTGCTCTGCAGGCTTGCCCACTCTGTCTCCCAGCCTCCTCCTGGCCCTCGGTCTTTTTTCCCTGCAAGTGCCAGAAGTACCATCGCATACTCAAAGCACGGCTGAACTTCTCTGGCAGCTTTTATCTGCCGTTTCACAGGAACATAGTTGATATGGCTTGCTTCCCAGCTGTTTTCATAGAAGACTGGCCTGGGCAAGCACAGCTTTAGATAGACCGGGTGTGACTGATTACCTGGTACACAAGTCAGGAGGTGATTTGATTGGCGCCAGTCCCAAGTAATGTGAAGTAACACAAAACCCATCTATCACCATGCAGTATGTACCAGGTGAACCTCCACGAAGAGAACTTGCCTGACCAGATAATATAGTATTACCCCCAATAATTATGTGATTTAACACTAGTGCCGATTACCCACAAGGGAAGGGGTGGGGGGAGGGCAATTGCAACCATCTGTGTTGTTTGCGTGAATGTTCCCATAAAACTGTTCTCAGCATACATTGTGTTTGCAAGCGGCAGTCTTGAAAGAGCATCAGGACACCATTCTGTGGGGCAGTGCTGTGCCACTCCGTGTGTTGTCAAACTACACTGCTGACACTGCCAAATTGTTGTATCTCGAGATTCTTGAACTATAGCAAAAGAGATGTGAAATCTGTGAGAAACACAGTCCCTCCTCTGCTGAACAGAAAAAACCTAATCCCTTGCCAAAGTCTTTTATATTGCTACAAAAGCAACTAATACATTTTTGTGTTATCTGTTCCTTTGCTCTGCTCTTCAGTGAAGTTAGTTTAAAGCAATTAGTGACCCTCCTGCATTGTCTGAAAGAGCAGGCACTTTCGAGTCCTCTTTCAGCTTACTTACCAGAATTATTTTTTTAAAATTAATTCCTCTATTGTATTAGAACAGTAGAAGACAGGCCTAATACTTTCATCATTTGTAAGACAGCAGATGATTTTATACAATTTATACAATGCCCTAAGGAATGAAAGCACACCTGCTGAAAGTGTTCTATGCAAATGGTTTGCCAGATTTTCCTATACCATTAGGGCCAAAAAAGGACTACTGTGACCATCTTATCCAGTTTCACCTACTATACAGGTGTGGCTTGAGTCGAGTACCTCTTGACCTAAACAGCTCAAATGACAGAGAATCCATTCCATTTACCTCCTTTAACACTGAAAAGGCTTTTTTCTACCCAGCCTGTGGGAGTGCAGAGAGTTCAGAAGATGTGTTTTCTACTCCAGGAATGCTTTGTGCATGATTGTCCTCCTTGTGTGTGATACAACAGAGGAATACAGCATTGCAACAGATTCCCCACTTCTACCATCACATTTGCCTCCAACCCTGATCTGAGAAGCATTAAATCCAAAAGTATTATAATGGAGTTTTTGACATTGGTAACATTTTCACAGCTAAGACAATAATCAGATTTTAAGAAATTGCTCCTAAAATACAGAGGTGTAAAATTATGGTAGTCTCTTCTCATCTGGCTTTGAATCTTCCCAGAGGGTTATGTGGTGGAGATGGCATTTTCCTTTTAAATCTGCAGGATTTTTCCATTAAATTCTATTAGTTTTTCATGAGTTTACTACAGCTGGAACCACACTGCACAGCTTTCTCCTTTCCAAAGGAGAAAATGAATACTCTCATTTAATAAAATTGCCAAAGGACATGCCAGGAAGTCCTCTTAAATATGATAAAATGCTGTAATAACGTACACATTTATAACTGATATTCTATTGTAAGAATTAACATTTGGAAAAATATGATTTTAGAAATAAAATCCAGCAAGTAGAACTCTACAAAGAATCATCTTGAAAACCCTGATACCATGAAGTGCTGAGGGCAAGGACCTCTTGCTTCCACCATAGCAATTTTGTAGGTAGCATGTATTCAATATTAGAACCATTCTCAGCTGTGCCTGGGCACTTAGGAGTATTATCACAATAAAAATCACTAACACTATCACAGATCTTTCTAAAAGCCATGGGTTTCACTAAGGAGAAGTTAAAAAGCTCCATGGGTATTCAGTTTATTCAGCAGAACAGCTAATAACTGATCCCACAGTCCTTATTCAGGAAAGAATCTTATTCCTAAGGGGAATTCAAGTGAGCTCCATTAGCTCAAATGCTCTTCACCAAATAACCAGTAGCCCCAGAAGACTGGAGACAGATGTAAATGTTCCTTCCTAAACCTAGCTGCCAAATGGAGATGGCTGAAAATTTTTAAATGGAATTTCTTTGAGGGCTTAAAATCAAAGGCATTTTTGTCTAAGTAGAAAAGCAAAATCAGGTCACCAACAAAGTAAAGAGGCATAGCAACTTGAACAATATTGTTACTATCTTTGTCAAAAAACCTCAGTATTGTTCAAGTCATCATGCTTCTGCTCTATGGGACTGCCAGAAACTGTTTTGCAGGTCTTGGTGCCTGGTCCAGAAACCAAACAGCAAGCCAGAAGCAAGTAGGTTATAGTCTGGGTTATATATGTTTCTTACTGTGTTATACACAATATATTGTGTATATATTTCTGCAGTATACAGAAAAGTTACAGCAACAGCATTGCAGGGCTTTTAGGTTCATTAGGATGGTCAGCAATCAGGCAAAAGGCAGCTGGAGTTCAAACATGAAGATGGGTGTGGTTGAAGCAGCATGTTTCTCGCCTCGCTGTTGTACCTACTCCTGCAATTCCCAGTCATGCAAGCACATCGCTGATTTCACCAGCACTGACTAAACAGGTAATGAGCAGACTTTCTCAGAAAGTTGCGGGATTTATCTAGAAAGCTGTTCTTCAGAGACTAAATTAACTATTTCTTTTTATTTCCCAGTCCATCATCTTTAAAGTGCAAATTAGTAGCAAATAGTCATGTAGGCTAGTCAGAGATGGAAAGAATTCTCCAGACGTTACAAGGGTGTCAAGTGCAGTTCACAAAGAGCAAAATTAATGCCACTAGAGATGGCCAAAGTTCACCTATGAGCAATTCTCCAATGGGTGATTTCTTCTTCTGCCTTTTGCTTTTACAAGCTTTAAGGTCCACAGGTAAAATAAGATCACAAAATGACTGAGATGTTTTTTTAAGTGTGGACAAAAAAAGGCAATTTTAAATCTTTTCTGAGGTAAGTATAATTACAAGTGCATTTCAGATGTTGTTAATATGTTTAGGTGCTTAGGGAAAGCAATCTTATATCAAAGATAACCTTTTAATAGATTACTTTATTACAGCAGCACTCAACTTCACTGCTATATCCAGAATTGGGTTAGCCTCCCATGTTTTCTACAGGTTTATAACTTAGCTGTAAAAAAATCATTTGAATTCATGCCAGCTTATAAAATTTCTATACTAATTGGCAGAAGTAAAAAACTGGTTAATCTTTTACAGATACAAATAACTTACTGACTAAGAAATTACAGAAAGGTTTTATTTTTTTTTTCTTTCTTTTTTGGCAGTTACCTAACTTCATAGCCATTTCTCTGTAAAAAATATATTTGGCAAGTGATAAGCATATATTGATTAGTTATTACACAGGAGAACTCTTACTGCAGAGAATTTTTTAACATAATCAAAGCTTGCATTAGACAACAGATTGCAAAAGCTCCAAAGGAACCATTAATAAAAGCCTTTTAAAAAAATTAAGCAAATTTAGTGCTTATGAAAACAAGAGATCAGTTGAGTTGGCCAGAGCCAGCAATACACAGACCTCCTACAGAGTTTTGCCAATACATTGTGGTCCTGGACTAAGACTGTCTTACTATTTTCAGCCATGAATTCTTTCTGGGCAGGCACTATTGTTCATCACAAGCTGCATGGGATACCCACAACACTGGACGAACAGTTTCCAGAATTACATTTGTAGTCTGAGCACCAACATGGCACACCTTAATTGTGCAGCAGTCATGTTACGCCAGTGGACCGATGTATGTGACCACAATTTGAGTCTTAACTGTTAGCTATGACTTCAGCTAGAGCTCGAGTCCAGCTTCCCAAGACAGTTTGGCAAGCATGCATGCAGCACATCATGTGGATTTGCAGTGGCACAGTAACAAGACTTGATAATTCAGTTCTGCAGAAAATCCTGCTCACCTCCCTTTCCCATGCAATTTGTTTAAAATCAAGTTGGGCTCCTGGCACAGATAAAGTAAGCAGGATTTCGTTTTCAAGTTCTATACATTCTGATGATATGACTTTTCTACTGTATTGTGTGAGGAAAACAAGACCCTTAGGACTTTTATTGGAGCTCTTTAAAGTGCCTTAGATTTTTACTTTCTTTTTTTCTATTTGCACTGTGCATCAAGTATTTTTAAAAAAATAGGTCCCTGATGATTATCTCAATTCTTGGTACCTGTGTCTTGAGGAGTTAGCAAAAACCATGAAAATACTACTTAAACACTGGCTCCTGAAAATACACATGCTTTCCCTGAGATAATGTTTTAAGTTTCCATAAAAACAGCAGCATTACCTGCCTACACTCAAGTAAATTGATGGTTGGCAACAGTTCAGGGATAGGGATAGGTTTGACCCCTCTGTTGCACGTCTATGTCCTGAATATTTTGCATGGTCTGCCTCTCAGGTTTTTCTCCACTTCTAAGGTAGAGATGAGAGTAATGTTTCCCTACCTTCCAGAGCCATTGCCATGACTGATGTTGTTGAACACTACTGTGTGATGCTCAGATACAATGACAGATACTAGGTACGCATACAAGCACTTCACATAGACTTTTCTCACAATACCTTTTCAGCCAAAGAAACATATGGTAGGTGCATCCCCTTGGAGCTTGTCTTTTCAGCTCCTTGTAAGTGCCCAAAAGAATAACTGCTTAGTAACTTCTTGACTTCTTTACCTCAAGAAAAATATGCACACATGTCAATACACAGACCTATCACACAAGAGGTCACATTAAGGCTTTTAACATGTATCATTAGTGGCACTGTAAAGTTTTCATGGGAGTAGTGTAATATTTTATATGGTATTCCAAAGGATCCATTACATTCCACCAGCATAAATTCACTTTTTACACAAAGGTTTGGCATGATTAATGATCTGTTAAAGTCTATTGATTAAATATTACCTGCAACAGAATTCCTTAAATACATATTTACAAGATAAACTGGAACAGCTCACAGTCATTACAGTCTTTGTGGTAATTAATAGGAATGTTATGTAAATACACATTTAAGTGATTTATATAATAGGGCTCCAAAGAAGCTTTATAATCTATCATGTTGTAATGAATTAGCTCCTTTACTGTAGGTAGGTATCTGACCTCTACTGGAGTATGAAAAACCTGCTTATATGTCTTACTGCTCTTGCCTACCTTCAACAGAAAACTACGACTGAAAAAGCTGCTACTGGAGAACAAAAAGAGCAAAAACATGCACTAGTTATGGAGGTGGTAGTAAAAGAGGTCCTTAAAAGCTCTTAGTCAGCTTGCCTAGGAAATGAATGAATGCTTCTGTGTGTCACCTTCATCATCAACAGATCCAGAAAGGCTGCAGGAAAGATTATGCTGCCAGGCAAAGAGCATGCTGCATATGGCGGGGCTGCCTCTCCCTTAAGGGCCTTCCCTCCTCTACTCCAGAGCACAGCAGTCACATAGGAGCAAACAGACAAGAATGAACTTCATCTAAGTCATCTGAGGAATGTGAGGACCATCAGACTGCACTGGACATGGGAACAGATCTGGACCTAGAAACCTGAGAGGCAAGCTGCTAGTATTTCATGGGGCATAGCTATGCAGCTGTCTTGATGCTCATAATGGCAAAGTGATGGGTTGTCTGCACTGTTCTCCCTTAGCTAGTGTCTAATGCAGACACAGGTACCTCAGACAATATTTCACAGCATGAGTAGAGGAGGAACCATCTTAGGACAGGCAATAAACATAGGGATTTTCAGTCTCCTCCCAAATAAAGAAATTTGAGGAAATCATTAGACATCACAGAATAGATGCTAAAATTCATTTCTAATGATACAACTTGCCTTAATTTGAAATTGTTACAGCTAATTATCATTGTCTAGGTTTTCAATATGTCAGAAAAATATTAAGTTACTTATGCTAGTTTTGGAGTGTCTTCTTCACTTTGGTATGGCAACAGCCTAACATGCAATGATATGATTAAAATGTGCTCTCAGTTATACTCATGCCTTCTTAGGACCATATTTTCCTTTGTTTTGTTCAGAAAAGAGAGCAAAATAATTGTCTAGTCTAAGATCTTGTATTATTAGTTTTAACACTTTCCTCTTCAATATGTTCCTCCAACATATGCGCCAGACAAGATAGTCAAGCTTCTGACTCTGATCTCAGAGGGTGTAAAATAAGACTCAATTCATCTATTACTTACCTTGATGAGGCTATCTTTTATACCTTATTCAGCTCAACAGGCAGTGACTGGAACAAAATCATGGACACAATTTGCTAACGGAAAATGGACTTGGAGGGCCACCAGACACTCTACGCAGCTACAGGTCTCACAGGCACAGTGGACAAAGCAAAAGCATGTGTTGGCATAGCAGAGACACTCCTTCATTCCACAAGATAGTGAACCAAGGCAGTTCACCGGCATGACAATCTGAAGGAGATTCTGAGAAGACCCACATGTCTTTGGGTGTACGATGGAGCCTTGGTGCCATTTGTGCCTAATGAGAAGAATGCATGACTACATGCATCCACCAGCCATGGCCCACTCTGTGCTGTGGATATGGGCACGCAGAAGATGCCTTCTTTTGGGGCTCCAGATGCAGCTTTTGAATCAGCTCTGATAGGATAGGGGTAGTCCTCCACACAGTCACTTTCTAACTCATCTGAGCTGACCCTAGTGGGGGCAGGTTTGAGCCTTCAGCTGGTAGGCAGCCACTAATGAAATCCATTAAACTGTCAACATTTAGGGAACACTGTTTTACAAAACCACTTAAACATACCATGCAACAGACAGCTGAATTAGGCCTGTCTGCCTGTGTGGAGTCAGAAAGAGCCATGTTACTCTTCAGGGGATTGAAAACTACTTTGCAGAACAGAGCCCTGATTTTTTCATTTTATATTTAGCAATTATTCAAATGTATCCAAAATGGACGACATTTTTACTTCATTCAGAGTAATAAAATTAAAATCCTGCTACCAAAGAAAACCACCACCACCTAAGAAAGAACAAAAATCCAAGCCTCTGATACCAAATGGACTTTGAAGAGGTGATTTGAAAGCAGGGGGAGACATACCAGCAAACAGGATGAATGTCTGCTTGCCATTGGAGCTACACAGCAGATGCACAGAAGGAGGTCAGAGCCTATTGCAGGTAAAAGACTGAAATGTAGCCAGCAGAGAACTGAGCTTAGTAAAAAAGATGAGGATCTCAGGCCCCCCAGGCCACTGGCAGCTGCTGTGAGTGTGTGGGTATGTGCCACAAACTGACAGAAATGACAAACCAAGTTGTCGGTGAGAGGCCAGAGCAGCTCAAGTCATTCTGTAAGAAGCCCTGTAGGGTGAGCAGTGGTGTGCTACTACCAGCATGGGCTGCTAAAGGAGCAACCCAGCCACCTCCTGCTTGCTGTAAGTGAGGGACTGTGACTTGACTGGTAGGTCGTGTTCAGTAGGAGATTCGAGGTGTGGAAAACAATTTTCAGCATGAAGGGAAAAAAAGGTGTAGGCTCACTGTCTTTCCAGTTTCTGCCCAGCAATGACTTGAAATAACAGACCCACAGCGAATATGTTAAGGGAAGCTGGTTTCACAAATGCTTCTTCTCTTGTAGTCCATTTACTGCTAGAAAAGACATGGAGTGCTTTTAAGGAACTTCTAACAATTCCAGTAACATTTTGGAAAATACACTGTATTTACATAGATCTTTTCTTCTCGTGCTGTCTGGTTTCTGTCACTTCTCATTCATATAAATC
Source organism: Serilophus lunatus (assembly GCA_013399895.1). Lineage (NCBI taxonomy): Eukaryota > Metazoa > Chordata > Aves > Passeriformes > Eurylaimidae > Serilophus > Serilophus lunatus. Next base: position 458,216 of record VXBA01004409.1, on the reverse strand, counting down.
TATATACCAAAGGAAGAATTTTTTTCCCCCCCCCATATTGTTAATTTCATTACTGCTTATTCCTTGATCTGGAGCCATAGTTTCTCACTCTGCTCAAACTCAGCTAGAGGAGTTTCATTTTCTTGAAAGGTTTTGGATTTTAATTGAGAGAGACAGAGGTGACTATTTACACAAAGAAGAGATGATATAGAAAACACAAGGCAAACATCACTGGAATCCTCATCTCCAAATAAACCCATGTCCTGAGTAAGAATGGCAAGCAAATATGCTCTCCTATGATCAGGAACACTTATGAAGTTTCCAGGAAAGTGGCCATTTTGTGACATATACACAAAGATGCTGAGCATTACATGATGGCTTTTGACTCCGCAGAAGAATGATAGCCATCGACTAGCAAAAACTGGTGGCTCAAGAGAATGAAAGGTTTTATGGTCATTCCCAGTCTCAAAAAGCTTTCAGTCTTACAAATCACTACTTCTGGGACATCAGCATCATCTCCCCAGCAATGAACAGTGATGTCACAAGACAAGCATTAAAACTACAGATGTATATAAAATAAACAAGCAAAACAAGTAAACATTGAAAAAACCCACACAATCAGTTTTCATGTAAATTTCCCTAGTTATAACAAGTGAAAGAAGGGGGAAAGCAGAAAATAAATTATACATCCACACAATTGGTTCTAAGTAAAAAGCTCACCCAGAGACATCACTGACTCTTTAACATCTCCTTTTCCACTAATTTGTATCCTGTCAATTTACAAGCTATTTCAAACACCACCTTTATTTAATAAAAATGCAAAATACAATGGAGAATTTATGTAAATAAGGTTGGCAAAATATCTTTGTAGGACACTTTCAAAGGACTTGGGAAATGAATGAATTCACGAATGAACATTTTAATAGTTTGGTGTAACTGAGATACAGCCTAGCCAAAACACCAGGCCTGATACTTTATTACCATCTAAATATCCATAGAGGTGAACTTCGACAGAGTAAAACAGTCTCAAATCAATTCTCCAGTGGGAAGTCACACAACTTCTAGACCTCCTAAAATCTGTTACAACATCCCTACCAATTATTATTATTAAAAGTAGCATCCTAAACAAAATACTTTTCACTCAAAAATCATTAACATTTAACAAAAATAATACATCATTATTCCTAGGGCATGAGTGTAAGATTACAGTCTAATTTTTGAAAAGCCTCTACTAATCTAAAATGTCTTCTCCAAGTTAATGTTTAAAGCTAAAATGACCTAAGTGGTCACAAGGTTCCTTGGTGTACAATAGAGAAAGAAGGAAAATTGGATTTTCTCCATGATGGATGAGTTTAGGAAAGTCCCATGGGAATTATTGCCTACTGTTTTTCAAAAGATTTGCTTTTTGATTTCATGATGGTGGACAGAGGAACACTATTCAAAGAACTTGCTTCCCTTCCCTGCTTGGTTAAGCTGTCCACAAGACTACAGTACCCTATTTAGCTGGGTCTCCAAATTTAAATTCTTGTACTGGGTTGAAGTCAGTCCCAGCTGACTTAAGCCAGCAGCCATTTCAACCAAAGAATCCCTTCTACAAATATATCAGGGTCACACATGATGTTCTGGAGATATTAAACTTACAAAAGAACAATACTTTCATGTTACAGAGGTCAAAGGTACATTAAAAGTACATGAATGGGTATATTCCAGGCAATTTTAAAAAAATAACTTGTTGGACATTGTAACAACTGATTAGTCATTTATAGAAAGAGTTACTAGTTATTTACTAGACCCTTAGCAACTTTTTATGTGTCCTAGTATAAAAGTCCTAATATAAGCTGTAGTTTATGCAGCTTCAAATTTCAAAAAATGAACATCATAAATTCTGTTCCCAGCTCCATATTTAATAAGTAATAGGTCTCGTTTTCCAGATTGCTGAGTAGTCTGTAATTCTCTTCACTTCACTGGGAGCTGTTGTAGACTCAGCATTTTCCAAAGCAGGCTAATTATTTAGTTGCCCAAAGATGATACAAGAAACTAACTCACAGCTAACTAATACAAAAGTAACTGTCTTGTACTAAAGTGGCCAAATCCTGCTTCTTCTCAGGATTAGAGAAACAAGAAAGCTAGATCTCCATGGGCAATGAGTATATTCTAAGGTATCACCATAGGAGCTGGGTTGGCAAATAAATCAGCTGTTTTTATTGAGCTCTCCATTGCCACAATCAGGTTACTTCTTGTACCCAAAGTAACCGTTTGAAAGCTGCTTCAGGTGTGTCTCCATTCTGTGGCTGCCCACCAGCAGTGGAAGCATCCTGAAGGGCTGCCCTTCTCTAAGGGAACAGAAATGGGAAATGACTTCACTCCCTCCAACACCAGCTGGTGCTGCTCACCCCATGACACTTGTAAGCCTCTTTTCTCCTTCACAGACAAAATGCCTTCATATATAACCTTTACTGTGTATTTGTATGTCACTGATATTAAAATGAAGAATTTGACTTCTAAGCAGGAAAGAAGGCATTTCTAAGGGAGTTTTCATAGCAAAATTCTTGAAAACCATGAAAAGACTGAAGAAGCCATGTCTTAGAATCCTTCAGGTTAGTCTTCAAAAGAGTTTCAAAAGAGCTAAAATTTCACACATCAAAATAGGAGACAGCTTTACAATAAAGCTCAGTATGCAACACTGATTTTAAAAAACATTCGTTTAATTTTGCCTGAATCAGAGTCCATCTCATTCTCAGAAATTGTACTTATCATCCAAAGAATTCAACATGTTAATTGCTTTGCAAGATTTTCTGGGAATCTGGTGCTACCATTACTTCTGGCTTTAATAACAAACAGGTCATTTCTGGAGGAGGGAAATTCTTTAAAAGAACAGAAAGATTTTTTTTTCCATCCAATTGCAGTCCCCATCATAAAGGCATAAGATATCCCAAGCTGTGTTCCATATGGACCATCTGACCACACATCACTGAAAAAAAAAAAATCCAAGATACATTTCACAGATGAGGAATACCCACTCACCTTTTGGGAGAAAAGGAGGCTGAATTACATAAAGGATCACATTATATTGCTTTACCTTACACCTAAAGTGTCTGCTGCTTAAGAAAATTCTGAAAATTCTTGCTAAAGTGTACACCGAGTCAATTCTAAAGCACATTTTAAAATGAAAGCCCTTGTTAATGATCTTAAGGAAAACTAAGACCAGCAGAGTTCCAGATGCTTTTCACAGACACAGATATTTTGTTTCCTCATTTAGTGTATATTTTAGCACTGGGAAGAATGATTAAAGAGAAACAGTACTCTTCTAGCAACAACTTCCATGATATCCAGTTTCTTTTCAATATCTGAAACAGCATGGAGCACTTAGCCTGCACTGTTACTCTCTCCCGTGGTATCTCAGAGATACATAAGGAGTGCATAGAACAAAGCAGCTCAGATAACTGAGATTTTAGATACCTATCAAAGTGGAGTATGACTGGGAGTGCTCAGGGCTACAGACAGCTGACAAACTGCATGGCAGGCTTTTCACAGAGATGCTCAGAAGATGAGGGAGCCAGCAGCACACAAGTTCCACCTGCATTTAAATATTTACCTGTAAATGCATGAACTCTGCCACTACCATCGGGCCTCAGTGCCATCCACAATTATAGTCAAGACCAACTGAAAATCAACCACCCTTTACAACACAGACATATATTCTTCTATAGACATTGGCTCCCAAGCAAGCGTTATTTTTTTCTGCATTTTGTCTGGCTTTGTCTGACTTCTATTTTTATTAAAGTTAACCATGTTAGCTTTACAACAGTTTAAACTAATGGTTAACCAGACAGATGAAATCTCACTAAATGTTGTTTTTGGACTGACTCACTGAGACATGAGTAGAAGTACAGAGCCTTGAAGAATACAGAGAACTGCCTTTCTCCCTAACACGGGTGATGGGAAGCCTTCCTTCCATGCTTTTCTACCACTAGACCCAGATTTGGTTTGTAAAGATGACAAGGGATGACTGAGTATGAACAGGTAAAGTAAATTTTGCTTTTCATATAGGATAAACTAGCATCAAGCTCTGTATTCAGACCCAGAAAACTGGATTAGCTAGGTGTATTAAGCAAACAACTATTACCTCAGTGTAATCATGCCTCCATCTGTTTTCCCCTTTTTTAACTACTTGAGGTTCTGCTTTTTTCTTTCTTTGTGAGAGGTAAGTACTTCAAGGATGTTTGAAGCCTGATTCATCACTGCTGTTCTGGCTTCAGTGGGATCACTCCTGTGTAAAATTGGAGTAAATAAGGAAAAGTCCAATTTTTGGATACTAGAGTGTTTACAAAAATTTTGGCTATTTGGAGAGGACTGCCCATGAATGACTGGAGTAGGACTGCCATGATAAAGCTTCTTCATGACTTTAACTTCATATTCAATATAAGACCTTGCTGCATTACATTTTATACCTGACACAATTGAAAAAAATAAACTTCAGGAAGCATCCTTCTGGAATCTGATCCACAGTTAAAACTGTGAAGATAAACTAGACTTAAATCCCAATGCATTAAAAAGAAATTTCATAAATGTATCTAAGAACCTGGTAAAGCCCTTGTGTTGGTCAAGCAAGTAGAGGAGAAAGGAAAATAAGGAAGTTCCAAACACAGACTAGTTCTGTAGCAATTAATAAAGAGAGAATAAAGCTCATCTCACCCCCAGTCACTAACCCAGGGCTTGAATAATTGAGAAAAACAATGGGAAAATAGGATATCAACTAACTCTATTTCAGCTACTCTGCTCTAATTTTGACTGACTTGATGTGGTCACTCTCTACCCACAGACTTCACTTTCAGCTACATTGTACAAACGCAGTTTAATAGATGCTTAAAGAATCACCAACAAACTTAGCAGAGTATGTTGGACCTTGTAAATCCACACCTTAGCACATGGCAATCATTCTTCAGGAAAGGTGCACAGAATAACCTTGGATAAGTCACTTGGTTTGTAAGACTCAGCTTTCTACCCATTAAATTGGGATAAGAGTATCATTTCCTTCATCTGAGAAGTAGGTTTTTAGTTGCAGGCACTGTGGGGCAGAAACCATTGCTTTCCAACATCCTAGCAAAATGGGAAATCCATCAGCTGTTGCCATAAAAATATCCATAGATTTGAGTTTGAGAGAATGTATGTTTGTGATGGTAGAATTACGTGAACAGATAACTTGGGATGAATTTCCTTTGTGTCCACAGCTATCAATTTGCAAAACCAAGTTTAAATGATCCAACCTGTTCAAAATCAAATTCATTACTTTGTTAACCTAATGGGGGTTTGTATCCTCACACTACAGGGTTCCAAATAAATTTTTGATCTTATTTTACTTAATTTGACTTTCAGTCTCCTTTTTTTAATTAATTTTCATAAAATCATAGCATCATCAAGGTTGGAAAAGACCTTCAAGATAATCCAGTCCAACTGTCAACCCACACTATCACTGTAACCCCTAACCACTAAAATATGTCATCCAGCACCAGATTCAGATGCCTTTATAACACCTCCAGGGATGGTAACTTCATCACCTCCCTTGCCAACCTATTTCAATGCCTGACCACTCTAACAGTGAAACAATTTTTTTCTAATATCTAAACTGAATCTCAGCTTAAGGCCATTTCCTCTGGTTCTCTCATTGCCGGCACAGAAGAGACCAGTCCCACTTCACTACAACCTCCTCTCAGGTAGTTGTACAGAGTGATGAAGTCCCCCCTGAGCCTCCTCTTCCCAAGACTTAAACAAACCCAGCTCTCTCAGCTGCTCCTTGTAGGATAAAAAATTGTAATATATTTCATCAGTTTCCCACTGCAGTTGCTCCCTTGCTGTTGCTGCAACTTAACCATTCGCAACAAGTTGGGTTGGGCTATGCTCTTGGGTTGCAATGTTCCTTGGGCTTTGACAGAGAAAAACATGCACACTGTCTTCTGACCGATATCAAATGGGGACCTTAGCACTAAGGTTTTGAAAAGTCACCTGCTCTTGCTCAAGTCTCATTATGTGTGCAAGTACACAGCACTGAGAAAATGAAGGCTGTTGCTTTCTTCCCCTGGGTAATCATCACCTGTACAATTAGAAGGAGGATTTGCCATTCCTCTTCCTTTCAGAGAGGGAAGGGAAGGGAAGGGAAGGGAAGGGAAGGGAATCACATTCTAGACAGCTGAGTCATTCTTTTTCACTCATGATTGCTTTGTAAAACACACTTTACCACTTGAATTTAAAATTAAAAAAAAACCAAAGCAAACAAAGAAAAAAAAAACACAAAGAGAGAATGGCTTTGTTATTCAAAAATATACAACTTGTTGTTAGCAAGAGAAAAAAATGTTTGCATTTTTGACCTTTACAAAGGTAAGACAAAAAACAAGTACTTTTTCATACTAATAGCATTCTGTGCCTGTTCCTTGTATATTTTCTTTTCAACTTGCCATTTTGCTGTTGCAGCTGGGCTTGTCAGTTTTCAGCACTAATGGGTTGTGATATGGTGTCAGGGGAAGTCAACAATCAATGCTGCAAAAAAGGGCTATCACTGCTGACACAGCCAAGGATGGAAACACAATGGCCTTCACTTGCAAAGAAACAGAAGAAAAAGCCGGAGTTATATCTTGCTTTGAAGATTAGTAGAAATTTAGCACTCACTGACCAAGCTATCATTTTCACCCTTCCTACCTCACCCTATCCTCCCACTGCCCTCTAACGTTACTCCACATCTCACCCAAAATATATGTTTTTCTGTTCAATGAAAAAAGCAAAGTATTTTATAAAAACCCTTTAAAGGATCGTAGTCCACATTTTTTGTTTATAGCTCATACAGTTATTAGGTTTTACAAAGTTGAAGAGGAAAAAAAAAAGTTTAGGTTGAACAATGTATGCCTGTGGAGCAGCATGGCAGAAAAAGCATTTTGGATCCCTTTCCACCACCTTGTTGTGAATCAGATCAGTGCTGAGCCCTTCAGCACTGGCTGAACTCAACACAAGCAATGGACACTCAGCAGCTGTTAAATCAGGTGTCACCGACAGAACTATGAAAGACAGACAGTGTTCAAAGGCATTCAACAAGAATAATGGCAATATTATTTATTTCCATAGCTTCATGTCAGAAAATCTGCCCAGTTCTACGTCTCTCACAGTCCTAGAGAGATAGACTACGGTTATTTTAGTTTTCAGATTGGGAAACTGTGACAAGTACATTCTCTAAGATCAGACCAGGATCTTACACATGCAGACAGAAATAGAAATCAGCACCCATCTGTTTCTCAGCACGCATTACTAGACCTCATTGCTTCCTTCCCTCTAAACTGTAATTGTCCAGTGTCGTTATGGATCTTTTCATACCAGTGGATAAAAGGTCAGTCACAGATTGGCCTCTTCTTTTAATGAATGTGACCGAGATTGATTTCAGAAAATTCAGCATCACCAAAGTAAACAGGAGGAACTGAATCTTGCCTCTTCCAAACGAAGAAATTAGCTTCTCAAAGATACTTAGATATGCCTGACTCCACAGATAGCTCCAGAATAATTTTTCAAAATATATTTCCTTTTTCTATCAAGTTATGGTCCATATGGCAATATGGATTTGTATTTACTTTTCTGTTAATCCAAAATATAATTCTGGAATCGCACTCTACCTTCAATAAAAGCCAGTTGCAGACAGGTTTCTTCTGGTATAAGGACAATAAATGGCCGTGACAATAAAAGCCAAGAGAGGAGAAAGAGTGGGTAAGAATAGAAAAGGCAGGAAAAGCAGCAGAAGTGAAACACCTCGGATGACAGTAGAAAGAATTCAGAAAAACCTCAGGAGATGCTGGGTTTTTAGGGTGCCTTGTCCCTATGTGAGGCATTCTTTTCTGTGGCTAATTTTTCCATTACTCATCAGACAAAAAGTAGGTCCAGGGAAAGAAACAAGAGAGAAAAAAATTTTCATAGCATTTTTCTTCATTTCTTCCTATTGCACTGCCCTCCCCTGCACAACTCCTGCTGCCAAAACCTGTCTGACCGTTAAATATTATTTACAGGCAATCACTAGGTGATAAATTCACAATGTCATTACTGAACCACGCAGCTCTTGGAACGTTCCTACTACAGCACAGTTCTGACACCAATCCTTAAATAACAGCAAAAAGCTGCTTCTCCAAAACACTTGTTGGCAACACACATCTGTTTTGGCCAGCTGCTACAGTGAAATACAGAGCAGCACCTGGGATGGCTGCCACAGGAGATCGTACCAGATCCAGTACACACTGAAAACATCTCAGAAGGAATTGTGAAGGCCTCCTCTCCGGGTGTTACATTGCACCAGGAGAGGGAGGGCTTAAGTACCTGACCCCAAGCTCAATGAAGTGAACCAATCTCTTCCCACTCCAGTGGGCTTTCCGTCATGCTGCTTGAAAGAGAGGTGAGGAGAAAACTGTGTTAGAGGCAGTTCCAAGAACACTTTGTACCATGTGATCTTTATCATAAAAATAATGAAAATAAAATTTAACTGATTCAGAGAGTTTATTTTATCTATATAATGGAGACACAGCCAGTTTCTGATGTTCAAAGCTAGATGAAGTCTACAGAGAAAAGAGAGGCACATCATCATAAAACAAAGTGCTTCACAGATGACCAAAATAAATAAGGGAAATAACAGCGGTCATTTGAAAACATAAGGCAGAGAAAAGCAAAAAAACTTCACCTATCAGGATACAACAAAAGGATAATTATGACAACTTTAAAGAGCATAAATAAAAAAACAAAATATGAAAGCTAGAGACAATTTTTCATTCCTAGTTAATCAGCCAGAACTAGCCATTCATCTCTCCATATCGCCCACCATCTAATTTGTTATTGCTATCTATGCCAACACAGGGAAGGAGCATCAGTCCCCACACGGGCTATGAAGGAAAAGGATAAAAGGCCATGAAGATAAATCCTATAAAACACTTTAAAAACTGAAATTAGAATCTTAGAAAAATCTAACTGAAATTGACTCGAATCTGAGTCCTGTGACCTGGATGGAAAACACGGACAAAGGAGTTTAAGCAGCAGGTAATGATGGGAGGTGAGGTATTGAGCTGGTTTGCTGCAAGGGTACTTTTGGAAGTTCTTATTTAATATCTCAATTAATGATCTGGAAAAGGAGGTAAATAGTACATTAATGAAATTCACAAATGACAATAAATCAGGAGGCCTGCAAATGTCAGAGAGGATAGCAATAATACAAATGGAAACTAACAAGGTTAGATATGTAGGCAGGCAATAAAATGAGATTCAATGTGGAAAAATGCAGACTAATACACTGAGGAAAACTAATCAGAAACATGGATAGTCTGTAAGAAAGCAAAACCTGGAAATCATCTGCACAGAAAGATACCTACGTGTGACAGTGAACAACAAATTGAATATGAGTTCTCAAGGAGATGTATCAGTTTAAAAGATCAATGCAATTTGGGGCTGCGTATGCAGAGGAGTAATATCAGAAGTGGAAAATTACTGTCTATGCATCTGAGAAGACTTCTATGGAATACTACATCTTCTTCCAGACACTTCCAGAACAGTAGGCTGGAAAGGGCTCCAGAGAAGAGCAACAAAACCGATTAGTCAGGGAAGGGGGTTGATTTATTAATCTAGGTAACAAGTTGCCTCAGTCTTTACTGTGACAGAGTTAATTTTCTACCCAGCACCTGGTGTAGTGCTGTGTTTTGGATAATCATGTCGGTAATACACTGGTGTTTCAGTTTTTGCTAAGCAATGGGCAAAGATTCTTCAGTTTCCCATGTTGCCCTGCCAACAAGTAAGTAGGCTGGTAAGCACAAGAAGTTGGGAGAGGATTCAGCCAGGACAGCTGACCCCAACTGGCCAGAGGGATATTCCATATCATATCGTGTCATGCTCAGAGCATAAACTAGGCAGAAAGATGGCTGGGGGCCAGTGCTTGGGAACTGGCTGGGCATCAGTCAGTGGGTGGTGAGCAATTGCACTGTGCATCACCTGTATACTCTAATTCTATTAATATTACTTTAGCATCCTTTTCTGTCCCATTAAACCATCTTTATCAAACCCACAAATTTTACATTTAAATTTTTTTTTTTACATTTAAATTTTCCAATTCTCTCCCTCATCCCACTGGGGAGTGGGAGTAAGTGAACAGTGGTGTGGTGTTTAGCTACATGCCAAGTTAAACCAAGAAAAAGGGGCAAAACAATCACTGTCTAGAAATATATGAAAGATGAACAGAGAAAAGGGAAAGGAATTTATTGGATTCTAAAATGCAGTAGTACAGCTAAATGTAATGGGATGAAACTAATGAAAAATTTGGACAAAGTATCAGAGTTTCTCAGAAACCACATGACTCTGCCTAACAGGTAATTTTCAAATGCAGAATGAATGATAAAATAGCACCAAGCAAAGCATTTGAAACTTGAGAGGACAGAGGACTCAATGGCAAACTATAATGAGTAATTGTGCACTTGCAGGAAGTCGAACTAACCTGGCCTAAGAGTTAATTTCCATGTTACATTCCCTGATTCTGTGACTGACCCAATAAACAGCTGCATTTGTGGGTCTGCTCTATTACTAGGTTCCTACATACAGTGGTATTTTTCAAGGGAATGTGTATCATATGCTTTGGTCCTAGTCCAAAGTTTAATCGTAGAGTAAAAGTAAAGTGACTACAAACCTTGACTATTTAAAGTACGCAGAGACAAGGAGATGTGTGATCTGCTTTCAGACAAAAAAACACTTCTTTTCAGCAGACACGTTTTTTTAGTGTTTTCAGTATATTTTGTATATTCAAAGGAAAACATGATTATTTATTTTATATATTTGCTTATTCATTTTTACATTTCCTTTCTCTTTTCACATTTTCTGTACATTAACACCTTTATTCATACCCATGTAATACATTGGAACTCGCTGAGTTGCAGTCAAGCCCATTCCTAGTGAAAAAGGAAGCTTCTAGTGCTGAAGAGCATTGTAATGCTCCAAGACCCCGTTGTTAAAAGTAACAGGGTAAAAAGTAGAAAAGAATGAAAGCAATATGTAAACTGAGAAATAAACAGATATCATGGGTGGTTTTTCCAAAAAAAAAAAAGTCAGATTATCAGTTCAGTGTTCTCTCTGTGTGTGCATGTATATATATCTGTTTTACCAAGTTTACCATTTTTATGCCATCCAGGCAAATCCTGAATGTCTACTTTGGCTTTTACAAAAACTGTTCCCACACTCTTCCACGGAGAAAAAAGAGGTGAAAGGTTTTTCAAAGTTTTCCTGTCCTTCTCACTTCCCCTAGGGGTTGTTGGAGAGCTGAGGAAGGAGCAAAGCTTATTGAGAAGAAAGCTCCTGTTTTTACGGTAATAAAAGGTGGCAATCTTATCATGTATAGATGCTCAAATGATGTATAGACAGAGGACATTTGCAGTGAAGATTGCCATAGGCAAAACAGCAGATCTAATCAAAAGCTCTACACGCATGGATGTAGCCTGCCGGTGTGAAAGGAAAGCACTCACAGCACAGAATCTGGAATTTATCTTCTGTCTCTCCACAGCCTCCCCACTAGATTACAGGAGAGACCAGGAGCCTTGGTACTTGGGACAGAGAGGTGTCTAGCCAATGCACTAACTTTATAAATGTGTCACAGAATGCTATTCACATAATAGTGGGTTGTTTGGGGTTTGTTTTGTTTTGTTTTGTTTTGTTTTTTTTTACATGGAACCACATGCTGCTAGCTACCTCCTATCAACAAAGTCAGTAAAATGAGATGGTGTTTGTATGGCAAGTGTGGTAAAAATAGTTCACTGGCACAAAAAACATTACAAATCAAACATACATGTAAAAATATATGATTAACCTTCAGAACATCCACGCTTTCGAAATTGTCAGACAGATGAATGTATGCATGTCCTCAAGTTCTCGAAGATTACTGATAGTCAGGACATAAACCAAGAGAAGTACAACTCTCAGTGAAAGCTACTGCAGAGTTCCTTCTTCACCCCCCTGAGAGTAAATGTGTTAAACTAGGTGTCCCAGAATAGTGAGAGAGCTATTACACAATCTGTGTGCTCCATGATCTGAGAACAATGACTGAGAACAATGAAGCACAGCAAAATGTGTTAAGGTACCACGGCAGACACACCTCAGCACTTATCCCGTTCATTTTTGTCAATCTGCCTGGGGGAAGAAGGTGTTTTTATCTAGAAACACAAGTATTTTAAACTGTACCCTTTTCTGGAACTGTCAAAACCCATATAGTCTGTAAATCAACACATGGGGATTTTTATTTGCCAGTTGGTTGCTTTTTTTTCCTGTATGCCTCTCTCTCATGCCCTTGTTGGCCTTGTCTATTCAGACTGTAAATTCCGCGAGAGGCAGGACACAGTACCATAGTTTACACAGTGCCAAGCACAGTGGGATCCACAGTTTTTACTGGGCCATGTGAACTGTCATGAAAAAATGAGCAAATAATAGTAATAACAACAACAACTTACTAGCCAGCATTGTTGCAGAACCCTGCAGAAACCAAGGGCCAGAGACTACAAGGGGACAAGCTGGCAGGAGGAAACCTGCACTGTGCTCCTCTACCTGACAAGTGATAGTATTTTGATTGCAGACCCCTTTCCTCCTCCCATTGTCCTCATTCTTAAGACGCAGCATAAAATGCATCCCTGGGCACAGGCATCACAAATAACCCACCAGATCTATCTCGGCTCAACACAGAGTAACTCCCACTCCTCCAGCCCTTCCAGGTGTCACTGTCAGGACCTGTGGTGTCTGCCCAGTGCAAGACAGGCAACGGGATGTTTAATGGTCTACACTGCCGTCCGAGCCAGACACATGAGCTGAAACTCTGCCTCCCCACATGCAACTTTGGATATCTGGCAAGCCTCAGTGAGACACATTTTCGTCTTGGCCTCTATTCCCTACTTCTAGGCCCAGTGTTCACATCGAAGGGAGCAGAAGTAGGCGGGGGGGAGGGGGGGGTGTGTGGCGAGAGTAGGGGAGGGACACACCAAACAAAGAGTTTTAGCCTGCAGAGGCCCAAGGAAACCAGAGGGAAAAGAGGACACAACCTCAGAAAATGTAAAACCTGAGGAAATTTGCTTATCTGCAGCATAAAAACAGATTTGGAAGGAGCGACAGGGACTGACTAGTACTCAGTATCATATCATCAGAGGCAGGGAAGAGATGTCAGGCAGGGGGCTGGGAAGCAGCAACCAGCTGCCCCATATGGTCTGCTCTTGGTAGGCAATTTGATTTTCATTTTCTCTGCTGATTGTGTTCATCCCTGTGGTATCTGGATGGAAAAACAATGGTGGAGATAATAGAACAGGATTGCCCAGGGCATTTTTAAGGGCTTGAGAGCCATTCATTCATAGATCAAATCTAGGCCAGGATGGAAGCAGGTAATCTGCTGAACGTTGGCTTATATGAAACGTTCCAGTGGTATTTCACAAGTATCCACATAAAAACTCAATAATTCACAACTTTCTTAGCATTCTCAGCAGATAGCTCAGCCTCTGCAGCCTCTGAGGTCCTCACAGCCTCTTAGTACTAATGACTTAGCTCTACAAAAAAATTTAAGAATGCAAGTCTATGCAGGTTCTGGGTGTAATTGTGGTCTATCCCAAAAATGGTTTGAGGCAGTGACGAGTAAAGTAAGGTGTGGGAAAGATCCCATGATTGTACCTGTTCTGACAATAAAAGAAGTCCTTCATTCTCCTAGGCTATTAATCTGGTACCTTGCATGAGCACAAACACAGAAGAGCTGATTTAGATATTCACCTTCCATTGTCTTACTTGTGTTTGCAGGATAATAAGTGACAATGGCATTTATTATATCCCATATCCTGTTGCATTTTGTCCTGCAGAAAATAGAGAATTTATTATTGTTGTCATCATTTTAAAATAAATTAATTACATCTAATAAGAAAATAAATCCTCATACTATTATAAAATGGTCATTCTCAAGTAGTCATGTTGTCTAACACTGCCTTTCCACCAGTTTTCTCCAAACACCACTGAAATAAAGACTGAATAATACATGGCCAAACACTTAGATAAAAATTGAATTTCAGCCACTAAAGCAGGGTTGGCACACTTTTTTGGTGTCTCCTGCCAGGTGCAGACGAAAAGACATTTTAAAAACTCACAGATATTACTCGCATATCTGTCAATGCCAAACCTGACCCTGGTAGCTATGCCTCACCATTATTCCTCTAAAGAAAAAAGTGATCTTGAAATGAACAGATCTCACAGTAAATAAATTGGAGGCAATTTACAAGTATTTGCCAGAACACCCAAAAAATGTGCCTCAAAATATTTTTTGTTTAAATGAACATTGGGCAAAAATTATAAAGATGTAGCAAGTGTTTCCGATTTCTTATTCAGAACGGAAATCATCACTGCTACTGCAATTCAACAGTTGATAAGGATGTCCAAACACCACACAGCGAGATGACACAGCCCACGTTTACCTGGGAGTCAGGAAACCTGTTTGGTCTTACATCCATGAGGTCTTTCCTCCCACTCTTGTCCCCCCACTTGAAAAGCTGCCTGTTAACGAGTATCTGCCTCAAATCATGCTCTACATGGGACTTGTACACACCACTGTGAAGTGATGAACAGCAACAGTTCTGAATTATGCTGTAGCAGCAGCTATGGAGAGGCACGCCAGAAGGCAAAACCGAAAGAAATGGTAACTCAACAAGAAACTTGAACTGATCAGAAGGTTTCCCATGTGGATAAAAACGTGACCACCATGGCTCAGCAATGCCCTCTTTTAATGATGACAGCCAGCATATACCCATGCCAGGAATGTTCAGCCTTCCGCTGGCAGCTCTTTTCCCTGCTCTTCAACTGCAAACCCCATTTTTGTGTGTGCATGTGTGCACGAACACACGAATGGAAGAGAGGCCTGATTTTATTGCAGTGTCAAGGGCGGGTGATTCAAGCCCTTGTGTAGGAAGTTGACTCACCTCCTTCTGAGTGAAAAATTGTTCAAAACAATTGTAATTCCTTCTTTTTCACGTAAAATTAGGCAACATACACATAATCCTCCAGTTTAGTATTTCCTAAACAGTGAAAACGTGCCTAGAAAGCTTAGCTGTAAAACCCTGTGAACTGCAACAAAACAGGTTTGCCCCTTCGTGTCGGGTATCACGAATCCCTGTGGCAAAGCAGCAGGCAGGAAAGGGAGGGGGCGGGGGAGGAAAAAACGAGCTGACTTGTGGGGAGGGAGACGAATGTTTTGGGCTTATTTAATAATGCACTAGTAAACTGCTCAGGCACAGAACTGCAGTGCACTAAGAATTGCAGCTATCCTTTGGAGCCTACTGCTTTAAATCTACGCGCTGTAGCTTGAAGCATTGCACAAACTCTCGGTCTGCTGACTGCTTCCCTGGAACACAAACACACGGGTGATTGGGAAAGCTATTTTCCAGCCTGTCCTCCCTCGTTTCTGTCGAGCTGCTTTCGGTATTTATTTTTTTTAAAACAAGTCGTGTACATAAAAAAAAAAAGAGGAAAAAGAAAAAGAAAGAAAGAAAGAAAGAAAGAAAGAAAGAAAGAAAGAAAGAAAGAAAGAAAGAAAGAAAGAAAGAAAGAAAGAAAGAAAGAAAGA
>VXBA01004409.1:396471-441801 GCA_013399895.1 Serilophus lunatus | reverse complement strand
GGAGGCGGGTGCGGTGGGGGACGCACCTCCAGCTGCCTCGGTGGCGTCAGGGGAGGGGGTGGGTTTCGGCGGAGAAGGCTCCACCGAGGGTCGGAGGCCGCCACGTATCCTCCCACTGCCGGGGACAACTTCGGAAAGTCACGGCTGGGTCGGGGCTGAGGCTTCTCCGGCCAAGCCCCAACCCGGCAGGCCGGCTCCCTTCAGCTGTCTTCAACTTCTCTAAATTAAAAGTGTTGTCGGTTTGGAACGAATTGCCAAGAAAGTGTAAAAAGGAGCAGAGAACTGTGTTTTTGTGCTGCGTAAAGGATTATACAATCACAGAATGGGAAAGGTTGGAGGGGGACCACAATGGGTCATCTGGTCCAACCTTCCTGCTCAAAGCAGG
Source organism: Serilophus lunatus (assembly GCA_013399895.1). Classification (NCBI taxonomy): domain Eukaryota; kingdom Metazoa; phylum Chordata; class Aves; order Passeriformes; family Eurylaimidae; genus Serilophus; species Serilophus lunatus. The sequence goes on along the minus strand of VXBA01004409.1, from coordinate 441,416 downwards.
GTCATCCTGGAGCATATGGCACAGGATTACGTCCAGACAGTTCTTGAATATCTCCAGTGAGGAGACTCCACAACCTCTCTGGCCAGTCTTCCAGTGCGTGGTCACCCGCACAGTAAAGAAGCTCTTCCACATATCCAGGTGGAACTTCCTGTGCATCAGTGTCTGCCCCTTGGTCCGTGTCCTAGTGGTTGGCACCACCAAGAAGAGCCTGGCTCCATCTTCTTGGCACCTCACCTTTAGACATCTACACACATTAACGAGGTCCCCTCTCCATGTCTTTTCTTGAGACAAACAGTTTGGCCTTGGGGGAGGGGGAGGGAGGCTGTGCTGCCTCGGGGGTGCTGAGTACGAGAGCTTTGGTATCCATGGCCCCCACTTCTGACATCCCACAGACCTTCACTAGGAAGGGGGGACTGAAGCAGTGCCTGCCTTTTGAAGCCTTGAGCTCCTTTCTGAAAACGCACACAAGTGTTCCCCTAAATGCCATGAAACTCGCCCAAACCTGCTCAGGCTGGGATCCTGTATGAGCCAGCCTGTTAGTTCGGCAGAGCTGAGACTTGCGTATGTTCTGCCCAAGAGGATTTCAGGTGAGCCAGACAAATGTTGTCCATCAATAGCTATCACTTGCTGTTACTTCTTTAGGATTTCAGTGAAATGGGAGATTTTTTTCGTGTGGATGCTAGCCCTCTTCTCCCCTATACAATGCTTCTTCCCTTATATATTGAATTTCATCCACTAATTTACAAGTACAGATCTTACTTGAAGTTCTGCCCATTTTTGACTTGGAGAATGTGGCTCTTTTTGAACAAGGTGTATCTGTGATTTATGCCAGTGGGCAATTTTTATTCGCTTCCTAAATGTACTTTTCATATAATACAGTGTTGTCAGCTCTCGTGACTGTTCTGTGATACTTCTGTTTTGTGGTAGAAGTTCTAAAAAGCTCCAGTTCCACGAGTTAAGTAAGAATTTTGTCTTCCATCTAAAAGGAAAAAAAAAATCTGTTTCTGGTCTTCTTATTTACAGCAGAAACTAATGTTGTGTACTGTAGCAGCTCTGGAACCAAAAGGAAAAGAAACCTTAATATTATTATTAATACCATCATTGGTATTGTTTTATTTTAGCTCTCTTCATACTTGTGTCCCTGATTCTTTATATCCTGGTAATACTTAATATGAGATGAGAATAAAAAAACTCGTGCAGCTTACACAAGTACTTGTTTCTCTGTTTGGACCTCTCCAATATATTTTGAGGTGAGACAAACAAGCATTATTACTTACTGCTTACACTATTTACACTTACACAGTCATGATGTTTTTCTTTGCAAAATCAAGGTGTGTATTTGTTCTTGTGTTACTTCGAGGGAATGTAGTTGTAGTAGCTTAGTATATGTTTCTGTCTGTATGATTTCTGTAAAAATAAGTCATTTATGATTTTTACAGGTTGGTACCTCACTAGAAGGGTGTGTTGTACTAGAAGAGAGGCCATTTTCTCTAGCTGTTTGTAGCAGGCCATAGCTTTTCACAGTTTGCCATAGGAGAGATCATCAGGAGGTTTTCAGCCCCTTTTTTTCTCAGACATCTTCATACAGAATCTACCAAGTGGAAGAGGTGAATGTTTACAGAGGTTTACTTTGTCCTATTTTAGTTCTCCATCATCAACAGAGAGCCTCTTATATCTTTCCAAACCTAATAAGAAAATGCTCCTTTCCTAGTTTTCACCATGAGCACATTCTCTTTAACAGTTTTGATTCCTCACCTTGGCAAGGCCAGGCTAACAATCTCAGCCTACACACACACTCCTGCAAGTTCTCTTCACCCTTCAAAAGATATTTGCCACATGGTTTGAGAGGAGAGGTCATCCTTCCTCAAGGGGGCTGCATTGCTAACATCACAATTTGGGGCGCCCATCCATTGACCTCCCAGACCTCTGCAGTTATATTCCTGTTTCCCAGTCCCTTGTGACCCCTTGTTTGGCTGATTGCAACATCAACCTCATCACGGGCTCCAAGTTCTGTGTCGGAACCAGAGGAAGGGGTAGGTTCACTCCATTGCAACCATGGCAACACTTTTCAAAGATGCAGCCTACAGTCCTTGTGAGTCTTCCAGTTTTCCATGGCGGCCTCATTTCTCAGAGGCTCCATGTACCCCAGGATTAAGCATGTTGCAAAACTTGTAAGTCAGTATTCAATAAAATACATCCTTAGCCTGTACAAAATCATCTGAACTTTAAACAAGAATGAAAGACTACATATAATGATGTGAACTTAAATTAAAAATTGAGTGAAAGGGAGAGACACAGAGGGTTCATTTTAGCTTCTCTTTCAGAAAGGTCCTGTCCTATTAAATCAACCAAATCTTTATAAAGTCAAAATCTCAATTGTGTTTTCACTTGTTAAAGAAACAGAAAAAAATAAAAAAGGTGCTCTTTGGTGCCTTATGAGGCCTTACCCTTAGACACCTGTAGACCTAGGGGGTTCATTTTGGTTTGCTGTCCTGAACTACCAAGCCAAATTCTCAGATTTATGGAGCTCCTGAATTTTGAGAATGTTCAGGAGTGACTTGAAAGTTATCTTTGTATGCTTTAATAGGGCTAATTATGTCATCCATTCACATGTGAACTGTCAAGAGTTTGAAATAACGCACTCAGAAGAGTGGGACTAAAACATCATGAGCCAAAAATTATTTTGTGGAAGAGAATGAAGTAGAAGCAGAACTTTTTATGGAACCTTATAGCCTATGGTATGAAAATCAATAGAAGAGCTCGTGTTTTCTTCAGTGGCAGTGGATGTCTGCAGTCAGTCTGTAGCCTGAAATAATACTGGATTCAATGGTAGTGTGTTTTTTACAATGCTTGTGTAGATACTCAGTTCCCAAATTTTAGATCTTGACCCATGTTTCTTTTCTGAGTTTCTTTTTAATTGAACAAGAGAAAGACACTCGACAGCCTCTCTTTCCCCAGGTTTGTTCCACAGGTACTACCGAGGTTTTTCTGTCTTAAACCAAGTAGTTTCCACTGGCATATTTCTTATGGAAACATTCTATCATGGTTAAGTTGGTAAATTATTTGACACAGAGACTAAAGTTTGAGCTAAACATAAACAGGAACACTTTAAACTTACCTTATCTCGCTTGCACCCCTTCAGTGGGAGAGATTTCTTGCAGAGCATGAGTTTTCTCAAGAGCAGGAGATGTCTTTCCAGCTGGAGAAATGAATGTGCTTGCTGTTAACTGGGAGGACAGTTGTTCTGTGTGCTCATACTGTTTGTATGTGGGACATCTCGTCGTACTGGGAGCAGTTCTGTTATTTTAAATTAGAAAGGATCTTAGTTCTTTTACAGTGTCCAGATTCAACTAATTTGTCAACGTGATGCATTTCATTATTCTCATCAGCTCATTTGCTTTTCCTGATGGGGAAAAATGCTGAACCTCATTTTACTTTATAAAAGTTGGGATTCTTTCTAATTAGTAGAGCTTCTGCTTAGCCAGCACTGTGAAAGGTGTTCTTTCCAGTCTACATGTATGTGCTGAAGAACACATCTGCTTCTTCGTAATTTTTTCAGTAGCATCTTTTTGTCTGAGAGGAAATTAATACACCCCTAAGTCCTGGACGGACAGCCATGCTCCCGAAGGAGAAATTACCATTTCAAGAGGTCCCCAAGAGCTGTAGCCAACCACAGCATACTATAGATGTTACACTTTTTGTACATTGCATTCTTGCCAATATTTGAATACAAGCCATAATTCAGAGGGAGCATAAATAACTTCCATCCAGAGAGATGGATGCTGTGGTATCAGGCCAAATGGGAAGCCTTGTCAGTGCCTGCATTTTCACTTTATCGACCACATAGCATAATATGATGGTCCTTATTTAAATCCTTCATGCAGATGTCTGACTGGGTTAATTGACAAGCAATTGGATTTGATAATACATATAATGCTGTAGCACCCATTGATTCTTGGGATGGTGTGGATGTGTGTGTAGTGATCATGGGGTTATGATTCTCAGTGGTGGGAGATGAAAAGTCTGTGGGTTGCAATGTAAATTTAAGCTGCCGAGGGGTGAGCATTAACTTACCTGCCAGTATAGATTGATATAATAATTCTTCATGGGGACAGAGCATGATTGGCTGTAAAAGAGTTGTCCTTGTACCTGAATTGTTTTTGAGCAGCAGAGCTTTATGCTGAGTTAACAGCATGCTGTTAAGAATCAGTACCAATGTAAACACAGAGAATGACAGCTTTATGTTGGCCGTTATGCCATGCAGTATTTCACAGTTGTTGAAATCATTTCATTTTCAACCAGGTTGCTTTGTCAGTCTATCAGCAAAGACTGAGAAAAGTGCAGCACTGAAAATGAAATGAAACTCCCAACTCTCCAGATACCTAAGTGATGGCACTTCTGTTGAGCTGGAATCCTGTCACAGTGCTTACTAATGCCAGCTAATATAATACAAAGTAATTTGCTGCTTCACCTTTTTGTCTGAAGTTCGTAGTTATGTGGTCAAGCTTTTACAAGAACCTATGCCACTCAAAGTCAGAAGGAGCAAGGAAAGGGTGTAAATAAGAAGAAGAGGCAAACATGACACAAAGACTATGAGATGAGAATTAGGAAGGAGAAATAGGGCACATCAGAAGAGCAAAAGATAAAGGAAGAAAAGGAACAGTATACCACAGGAGTGGCAAAAAAGGGAGATGTTACAAGTGAAAAATAAAATAGGAGAAATGAACATCAGAGATGGGGAAAAAGTAAGAAACGTCTTTCATTTCTTGCAGGAATATTTTAGATTCGTTGGTAGCAATCCTGCTTGCTGCAGTTCACTGTGTTTGGCTCATACCTTAGAAACACACCTCTATATGAGTTTTCCTCTTTCTTTTTGGCACCTGCCTTGCTCTTCTATAGGACTAGGCCTCCAGAGATCTGAGGAGAATTGGTTTCTAATAAAGCTCCTCCATACCAGAGTTGAAAAGCTCTCCCACAGTGTAGTGCACAATGAAAATTGACACCGCCAAATGGCTTTAGTTTCCCTTTCCTTTTTTTCCTTGATGTTATGCACTTTTTTTGGCATCTGCATATCTGACTTTAATCTTTCTGCCGAATATTGAGCATATGGTATGAAGAAGTAAGCTAAAACCAAATATATAGGTGTATATATATCAAAAACTACGGTGACATAGAGTTTTGTAAGTTGGTTGGCTTTGATTTTTTTATAATTCTGTGAGAATAAGCAGATGTGAGACACTTCCTCTATTATGAACATTTATATGGGCTGTGTGGTCAGAGGTGCTTAGCAGCGAATTTGGCTCAGGGCAAGGGAACAACAGGAGCAATTTGAGGGGTGATTTACTCCTGTTAACACTTTTCAGAATTGGCAATAAAATCAGTTCAGTGCTCTTAAGATGGGAAGGGCTGGATTTCAAGCAAAATATGGAAGATATATTATCAACTTGAAAAGTGGATGAGTGAAAAACTGTTTATTATTAATACTTAAAAAAAATCCGTATATATATTTCCAACAAATGAATGATAATGAGAGGGCTGCTCCCTTTTCCTAGAAATGATTACATTTTCTTTGCCCTTCTGGTTTGGCTGCTTTTAGGCTACTGCTTATGTAAAACAGAACACCTCCTAAGCCATCGTTTACTAAACAGAATCTTTGGCTTCTGATCTCACGATACACAAGGAGGCAAATTGTATTCTGTGTGAGAAGCTTTAAACGTGAGTGTAATGGAAAGGGGATACTCAGCAAAACAAAGACACACCTCCAGAAACAACAAAGACAGTAAGTTTGAACTACTTAAATTTGAATTTCCATAGTTGAAAAGTAGAATTCAAATATGGCAAAAAGACGTCAACTTTCATTTGTCCCGCAGGTATTTATTTTAACAATTTGTACTTTGCTTTCCTCCTCTTTTAACAAACCTGTGTGCCAGAGCTTCTTGAACAGAGGAGGATAGTTCTCTGAAACGATGGAATGCTTTTCTGAGAGATCAGCTTGCAAAGGTGACAATCTAGGGGCACAGCAGGGATGCTGACTGCTCAGTCCTAAGTGCTCTTAAGAGGGGGATTCTTATAGCTGTGATCGGTCAGTGATGAAATCATGACCACATTCAACTGTGCTATCAACAAGATAGGTTGCTCAGCTGCACAGCTGTACCCTCTGGAATGAGAACACACAGGCCTTAAGGGATGTCCAGACTTTCGGGCACACCAGTAAATTAGTGCTTCATTACAAGTGTGAGACTCTCACCTTCAATCTGCATACTAACTCCATGCAAAAAGTTTATTAGATGGTGGTGTCCATCCACTGATGTGTCATAAAGTAAGCAAATGCCAAAGTGTCTGTGGATTGTGTATGGACAGAAGGAATCTTCTGTGATAGCATCAGCTGAGAGGAGGAACCAGCTCCATTCCAGGTTCCTCCTCCACAAAAATGTAGAAGCTATTCTTGCTCCTATAGGCACAGATAATTCATCTTGTCTGTCATGTTAGAACTGCTGAGAATAGCTACAGGCAAAGTACTGCAATACTGGAATCACTCAGAGGAGTTACTGCAATGGAGTTTGACCTACACTGAGGCATTAAAGTTAGAAGTGCAAGGGCAAATGATAGAAAAACCATGGACAGTAGCATATGGAACTGGACATACTTTTGGGTGTATTATTTGAATTATGGTGAATTATTCTCTGTGATGTGCATGTTCCCAATAAGTGGAGGCAGAGATAAAATGAGGGCATAAATGGTGCAGTTTGCTTTAGATCCTGTGCTTTGGAAGTTGGCAAAGATCCCAGCTCATTCCAGCCTAATCCATACAGGGTCATCATAAAAACCATGTACCAAGCACACTGAATTCCTGTGTGTTTGTCTGACTGCAAGATGTGCAGAGCTCTCCCTTACTGATAGAGGGCACAACGACATCCATAACTTGCTCTGGGGAATTTGTAAGAGTCTCCCTCTGTTTTCAGGTGGTAAGGGTTTTGTCAGACACTCTAAGGCTGCCCACCTGACATTTGCCTAGCAGCTGTGTAGGCTGTGGTACTGAGGTTGTGGTACAGTTGATGCCTAAAATCAGAGAAAAGGCAAAGAACTACCTCCTTCAAGAAGGAGTGTCTTTACTTAGTCATTGGGATGTGCCAGAAACATTAGCTTAGTCAGGAGGAGGGCAGAAGCAAAGGGAAAATCAGTAGCTTTTCTCAGAAATTATGATGTAATTGTCTTTTCTCTCTGAAATCAGGCATGCAAGTCCTTGGCAGAGAGCAATACCTGAGAAAGCTTTACAGTGAAAAAATATTCATATTCCTTCCTGAAAACAAAAAAGCTGGGAAAAAAAGGAAGAGTCCTAGGGAACTCTTTGTGCAAATTTGCTTCACAATTAGATAGTCAGAAGGCACCCAACATGCTTGTCCAGAATCCATCTGAACCTGAAAAGAGGGACAGGGGCCTGCCTATTCTGTCTGTGGCAGAGACGGGAATTTGGGCTCTCTCATGGGTAATTTACACTCAAGAGAGATCCTTCCTTGTACTCTGGGGGCTGGAGGCCCGGTTAGTTAGAGAATAAACACGGTCAGTATTTTGCAGGGTGCCGTGTCACACACAATATATTCTTCTTAAGAGAGCTGTGCCTGGTACCTTTATTGTTTTCCTTATTCATCACACACCAGGCATGCATTAGTGACAGCACCATAGGAAATTGTATTCTTCATGCTAAAGTGCATATATCTACCTGTCAGAAGTCCACATGTTGTCCCAATAAGGGCCAAGGCTTAACTGCTTCTTAGTAGTCTGGTGCAGAAGACCACATTACACAACTACTCTCTGTGTTCAAACGAGCCAGTACCTCGGATAGTGGCTGTTGCAAACCACGATGGCAGCTGTCTGCAGATATAATCACCACTGAAGACATACTGCCGGGGATTCTGTGTCCTGGTTGCACAGCTAGGGGCAGAGCACTCAAATATTTCTAAAGCTAGATATGCAAATGCCTCTGGAATGAAGCCTTTTACAGTTCTGTTCTCATTAACCTGATTTGCATATGTAAATGACCTCTTGCCACATGATAATGAGGTCTGCTCATGCAGAGATGTTCAGCATATAAGCAGAGGTTTTTCAGTGACAATTGGAGCGTTTTGGCCAAAGCACTTGGTACAGGGACAGGACCAAGAAAGAGGCAGAGGCAGAATCCAGGGATAGCAGGGCGAGGAAGCAAAAGGAAGCAAAAGAAAATCAAACATTGCAAATGCCTCTTCCAAATCCCAAGGGCATCTGCAGTTCTAGTGCCTTATTGGAGCAATTTCATAGAGAAGCCTGTGAAATGAGAGCAGCTGGAGAACACTGACAATTGGGAAATTACCTGTGGCATGGAGCTACCCGGAAAATAGCGGATGTCCAGCTATCCTGGAACACCAAGCACATGGTATAGCATTCACTGCTGCTTTAAAGCAGCCTTTCCCCGTTGCTCCTCCTACATACAGAGAATAGAGAGCTGGACACATGGTGGTGAGTCAGTCGTTTTTCAGAAGCAGTCTCCAATCTATTAATTTCTCTGTTAATGCCTCCTTGCCACTGTCACGCTCATCCAGAGGTGACATCTCTCACCACAATATGCTGCTTAGCTTCTCATCAGGCATATTTTATACCTATGCCTTGCTCATTGTATGTAGAGACATTTCAAAATCCCTCCTAGGTTACCCTCCTTGGATACTGTGCCGCTTTTGGAGAAGAAGTGACTGCTTGTCTCCTGAGATATCTCTTCCTACTTGCTATGATTAACTCTTGGTTCCTGCTCCTGCTACAGAACACTCAGCTACTCAGGATTTGCTGACTCAGAACTCTCCAAACCTACTTGATCAAGCACCATCCTTATACAGCACAGAAAAAAATAAGAAGTGATCAGTTCAACTGAAGACTCACAGAGTTCTCTGAGGTAGGAATACATCCATCCTTTCAAAGAAGGAAATGGCTTTGAAGGCCAGGTCTTCTCAAGGCCAGCTGTGAGCAAGCCAGAATTAGCCAAATTAAGTTAAATTAACAGTGAAGGCAAAGCAACTTGGATATTGGATTAAGAAGTTGAATTCAAGCCTATAGAGGAAATTAGTTCATCTCATGACTACTTTTGGTTCACTCCCACTCGCACCAAAGGGAAGATAATGCATATGGGAGACAGAAACCCAACACACTTGTATCTCTTTACCTGTCCACTGCTGACATATGCAGTGTGACTACAAGTAATGGTTAACTTGTTAACTTCAAAGCACTAAAATCTGATTGTCAAACATGCCCTATCCTTTCTGCACATCAGTAGGTAATTCCTGGAGCAGCCACTGGCCCAACCTCAACTCATCAGTGTTCCACCCTTTACAATGTGGTCATTACATGGAGAAACTATGGTGTAATCATGTCCACCATCTTAAACAAGATGTTCAATCTTATTGTATTCACATGATCAGGATTGTATTTCACAGTCTGCAATATCATCCAGATTCATGGCTGTCCCTTTCTTGAAAGGTCCCTTTCTTCAGATCTGGACCTTAGTGTCCTAAGGTTGCATCCCATTGAATGCTCAGCTTTCAAGAAAAGCAACATTCTTGCATATTTATGCTAATATTAATTTGTTTGGTGGTTGTAAGGAAAGAGTAATGTGCAGAACCATCTACAAATGAGTAGTATCTAAAAAGCATAGCCTTGGCTTGGTGGCTTATTCATATAAATAAATCAGAAGGATCTGGCAGAGCATGCAGGGTCGTTTGAGTGTTTCTGTCTATCTGAGCAGCAAGCCCTTAACCACACTCAAACAACCTAGGGGAGCTCTCAGTTAATTTGGGAAACTAACAACCTGTCCTACAACTGAGCCTTCAAGCATCTGCCATTTAGAAAAGGCTGTCAGCCCACTAAGCCAAAAGCTCATGGAATTCTCTCACTTACAAGGTGCCATCTTTAAAACATCTTTTGTTTAACTTTATTTTTAGTGTTTTAATAGGCAGGGTTTTTTTTTCTTATTTGTAGGGACTTCAATCAGACAAGAGTTCTATGAGGCTATTCCAAGAGAAGGCATTTCATTAATTCCAGACCTTTCTCTTCTCCCCTCTTTTTCAGCTTAGGTATACCACCTACATACCTGTCTATAACAACTGAGATAAAAATCCTATGAGACTTCTAAGAAGCTTGGTTCATCTTTCATTAGATCACAGCAGAAGTGAACCATATACTCTCATTGCTAGATAGTTTTTGAACTAGGCTTTTCCCAGTCTCACTGGGGTATGTATGTGAGCTGAAAAGCTTCACAATGCATTAAGATTTCATGAGGGCCTGATTCTGTTCTCTCTTGCACTGCCTTGAATCTTCACTGCATAGCACTTCTGCTTCAATACCACAGAACTGGGAATACATAAAGGCACTCAGTAGCCAAGTTCTACTGAGTGGACCATCTGAAAACCAGTGTTCTAGCCATGTCATTTGTGATTTTTATCTCGAATAGACAAAAGTGTAGTGTCATTACTTCATTCCCGTTAGATAAGTGTTTTGGACACAGGAAAGACATTTTGGCTTATGGTGAAAACTTTTCTTCGAAATGTGCTTTTCCCCTTGTTTTAGGGGAAAAAAACCCCCCACAAAACCCAAAACATGAAAAAGGAATTTTGAGAAATTTTATTTTGTATTAAATGATCACGTCTCTTCATTATTTTGGCAGGACTTGGTTGCACCTGGTGCTTCTGAATGAGGTCATATAAGAAGGCACAGAATTCTTCTCTTTGTGGTCTGTCTTGTGTCAGGATATAATTGCAGACTTTGTGCTTTTGTGAAGAGGTAGCAGCTCAAAACAGGACCTGGACACCTGGTAGACCTGGGACCAGCAAGGACTTTTACTCAACATAATATCATTACAAGAGTACACATGACAAAAACATTTGTCATAGAATCAGTTCCAGGAAAAAGCGGTGGGTACCTCAGTTGTTCCTGTTCCTGTCTGTAGCACACAATTTAGAAACCAGGAAAAATAACTCCTGTGGTTTTAAGTAACGTAGCTGATGAGAAACTGAGTAGATGGAGGAGTTCTTAATTAAATAATTAGAAAAATAAGAAGGGAGAGGATAATGTGATTCAAAATTGATAGAATAGGAAAAGGTCAGGAATTTCTGTTCTCCCTCTATCATGATGCAATAACAAAATGACATGCAATGAAGTTCAAAGGTGAGAAATTCAAAGCTAATGAGGGAATGGTGTCATGTAACCAGTAATTACCTAGTAGAAGATTTTGCTTCTGGAAGTCCCTGATGCCAAGAATTTACCAAGCTTAGCATTGAAACTAAACTATCCAGAATTATCATACAGATAATAACAGCTTTACAAAGTGAGTGAGTATCCTTTCTTGTTTTAACCCAGTCTTAACTATATAGTCCTTCAGCTTTGACACCTTCCTTTGAGCTATCTGGTAACGGCCACCTTCTGAGATAGGTCGTTGCGGTAGCAAGATCTGAGCCTGCGTGGTGATTCTTGTATCCTTATGGCCATACAAAATCTCCTTTATAATTGGCTCAGGGTCCCAAAGTCCCATCTCAGCGATATCTACAGGCTAGTCTAGCTCGAAGAGCTAAAGCCCCGTACAAGTGAACATATCTATGAACACAGTTTCTCAGCAGCCTTAGGAGATATCTGGCTTGAGGAGGATTTGCCATTACACCCCTGCAACAAATACCAGCAATCTCAAGTGAGTTCTTCAGAGGCATCTATGTTACCTCTGTTGGAAAATGAGACATCCATCTGCCGATCTTTAAGCCCCTGGGATCCTTCTCATGCCACCAGGAGCTCAAAGATCTGAGGCCTCATTATTGCTGCTGTTCCATCACAGCAGATTTGCTGCAATTGCACTTTTTTTTCTGTACCTTACATATTATTCCAGACACTTAAAGCCAACTCTCTTAAGCTGACCCAAGTGGGTTATGGTGCTTTGAAATCTGATGTAAATCATAAATTTGCTGAGGACAAGCTGCTTTATATTTTCAATAAACATTTGATTCATATTTGTTAAGTGTGCTTTAGAGTTTTACACACTTTCATCAAAATCAGAAGATTTGATTATTTTCTATGTTCATCGTATACCATTGCTTTGCCTGCATGTTTACAGCAGCTATTAAAACAAATGAAAGTCATCATGTGCTTCAGACAGATCAGGGTAATCACATCCACCAGTGAAATACATTAATTTTCAGCCTATCCCAGCAAGAGATGCAAGAAAAAAAATCATCAAGGATGAAAACTGTTGGATACAGCTGTACTACCTGGAGCACAAGGGATGGAGGTCTCTCGCAGCCTGTTGGCATTCCTTGTGACCAAGGTGATGACAGAGACTGACTTCTTGTCATATTTGAACGAGAGCTACCTGATGAAAGCAGCAGCACCAATGTCAGTTCAACTGCCACTTAAATCCAGAGATTATTTCTATGTTCCTGAATAAATATATTTTCTTTCCTCTTGGAGACAATATTCCAAGCTGCGCAGCTCTGGGATTTACTGACATGCACCTTCCTGACACTGTATGCTGAAATGCCGTTACACAGTAATGGAATCTGCTGTGTTCTGCATTAATATGAAAACATATATCTAACTTAATAGAGGATAATGCTAAAATCAGGCTTGTTTAAAGATGTTCATTTAGTCTGCAGGGTGTTGGACGCTGGTCTTACAGTGGAACAAATGTGTGCACTGATTGACTTCTTGATACTTCAGCAACAAGTTATCTTCATTAAGTTTGTTCCTTCTGTGAAACAAAATGGTAACTTTGATTACTGTCTTCTGCAGTATCATAAACTTTCACAGGAAAGAGCCATAGTTTACATATTGATTTGGAAAGGTATCCTGGCTTACCACAACCAGTATACATAGTGTGCCCCTGGAAGATGCTAAATTTATGAGGGTGTTTTTTTATCATAGAATCATTATAGAGACAAGATTTCAACCACTGCATATGCCAACTAGTTTTGATCTCCACAAGGACTTTTTTGGCAAACAGACCACTCATGCAGTTTGTGTACACTGGTTTCCAGCAATTCATTTCATTTACAAAGCTAAATATCTTCAGTGTAAAGTGACATCCTAAGCAAAATCCAGCCTGCTCTAGAAAAAACGTAAAGGAAACTTGCTGTAGAACAATAATCCGAGCTTTTTTTGAGATTTTGTGGCAACACAGATAATAGAGCGGTAAACAGAATGTCATTACCATCTTCTGTAGCTCTTAGGTGGATTTCTGCCTTTCTGTATCCTTCTGAATACATATGTGGTGATAATACTTCTGTAAAATATTTGTAATCTCTTCTCTTTAGGCATCATTGATGTTATGCACATAGACAACATCTGTACTTTCTATTTCACTGAAGGCTCAAGAAAACGTAATGTCTCTGTTGTGAGCTGCATTATTGGTGAACAGAAGACTTCTCCACCATTTCCATTTATGATTTCTAGATCACATAGGATTAATTCATGTTTCCAGTATACTTTGAAATTACTTCAGAGGTTCAAAATATAGTTTCACAAAATAGTTGCTTGTCTGTGTTTCTGTCAAGGAATAGGAAGCAATCAGATTGGTTAAGTGATATGCAAAAGGCACTTTAACCTGCAAATTGTAGGACTTAGGAGATATCTTTGGAAGAGGATGCTTGGCAATGAGGAAATTATCTCAAAAAATTGTTAACAATAAATTGAAAGATTTCACTGAAACATCCTTTTACAGTAGCTTTCTATTGCTGCCTGTCTGTACAAAAACACAAGCAGGCATGCACATACAGAGGAAGGGAGTAATCACAATGCAATTTGGGGAGTTCAATTACTCATTCCAGTTCATTGTATTCATCATTTTATCATAAAGTAATATGGTTTTGTAGAATTTCATTCCTCACCAGTGTTTCAATGTCTTCAAATGAGATTAATCTATAAGAATGTATTTCTAGTTTCTCATCATGTTTCAGGTAGATTTTTTTGAGTGAAGTAAAAAGGTGAAAATGTATTTTCTCTTGTTAACATGTATATGCAAAATCAGCTTTTCTCTGCATCACTACAAATAACCATGAATAGCTCAAAATCTCACTGATGGGCATGGGTTGTCCATTTCAAGAAAAGCTGAAATGAAGGAGAAGGAAACGAGTGGGAGAGAAATGTTTTATGTTGTTTTGGTTTTTATTTTATTGCTAGAAACTGCTGTCTCTTTACATTTTCTTCTCCTGTAAAAGAGGTTGTGCTCAGTGACTAAATCTGTCCTCTCAAGGGAGCTTGCATTACTATTGCAGCAGCAGCAGAGGTGGAGGCAGTCCAAGCCCAGAGTTAGTCTCAGACAGTAATCAGACCTTTTCTCAATATCAAGAGCTCCAAGTTCCAACTTCCTGTTTCATTGCTACCTTATAACAAGGAAAAGGAAAAAAAAGAAATGAAGTTACAAGAACTGAATGATAAATTAAGCATATGAAGTTGAGACTTAGAGAACTAATTACTTATTTAAAGATTTGCTCAGCTATAAGCAACAGTGTTTATACTAACTTCTTACGCTGTATTAACTCTGCTCTGATTCCATGCCTATAGCTTCAGAGTTTCTATAATATTTTGGTTTTTATTAAGATGTGGTGACAACACCCATTCTTTCCTAGCACAGAAACTTCCATTGGTCTTGATCCTTTGGTTTGCCCTATTGTCTTTTCTTTTGCTCACCTTTCCTGCCACTGAAAAACCTTGGCAGGTCACTGGGCAGGTAATTTATAGACAGCTCTGGATTCTTCCATACTTCCTTTATTAAATGGAGCAAGATATTTAATTAGTTCATCATAACTGACCTGGATACAGCCTTCATCATTAAAATTTGTCAGCTGTCCACATCTGGAGGAATACTCAAATGGTATCACTTCTGGGGTCTGCCAGCCCACAGGCCCTGTCCTATTATTCAGAGGCCTTATGTCTCTGTGCCACTCTCTGTCTCTCTGTTCCTACAAAGCTAGAATACAAACTCATCCCTATTTTCACTTGAACTTCCCTCAAAGGGGCATTTCCCATTTGAGAAGAGTCCAAGAAACACAATAAGTTAGAACTGTATTATCTCCATGGATCTCAAATGCATAGAAGGAAAAAAAACTCTGTGCAGAATCTGAGCCGGCGCCCCAAAATAGCAAAGAAAATGTTAAGGTGTGTCTCAGAGACAGATCCTCCTGGAAATAGCCATGAAGCCAAACAATATAGGGAACAATATAGTGAACACAACCCACCTCTCAGCCTGTAAGCATTTCATTTAGCTACAAAAGCTGTGGCACCCAAGCAGAGTATGAGTTGATAAAAATAAAGCCAAGCCTATGTCCAGTAATGAACAGATGTTATCGTTAGCTTAATGTCTCAGCAACATATACTACACACACATGGAAATAGTCCCAGATCTGGAGACGCAAAAATCTAGTCAAGTCTCAGACTTTTGGTTCAGCCATTTATGTGCGTTTAATTGAGAAATCTTTCAGGTTTTTTTGTTTGGTTTGGTTGTTATGTTTTGCTTGTCTATTGGGGTTTTTTTGTGGCACTGGAGGGATCAAAAATATCCTGCAATTCACTGTTCTTATTGTGGTTTAGTAGTCAAACTTCTGTGATTAAGTAGAACATTTAATTGAAAGAGTGGCTGAAGAAACAAGACAAAATCTGGTTAAAAAAGAATCTCACTAAGGACAGTGGGTAGAACGGGGAGTCAGGTCTAACAAACACTGACAGCCAGAACTCCATATGCTGTCTCTTTTAACATCTATATTCATCACTCTCATAAAATGAGTTTAGATGACTGTGATGATAGCTGGGCAGCCCATCCCACAAGTATAGAAGTCAGAGCTATTTAACAAGTGCATTTTCCAAGAGTCAGCATGGAGCTTGCATGGGTAAAGTGCAATCTATGTCACACATGCCTGCTAATGACCTAAAGGACTATGCTCTCGCAACAGAAGAAGGGAAAATTAATCTTCACCACAATTGTTCCATTCCTCAAACTTCTTTTTAGCAAAGATATAAATTGTGCCAAATATCTATCAGTTTTATGATGACAAGACCATCAAACTTGTTTCATTAAACACACTCCCCCCTCTTACAACTCTCTAAACAAGATTTTTCCATTTAGTATCCTATCAATCCAGAGTTATGATTATTCAGTAACTGAGGGGATCTCTTCTATTTAAATATTAATGTTTGTGTAGTTATTAAAGTATTTGATGATTTGTCCAGGGGCACTGTAAAATTAAATATAGCATGTCATTTATGGTAATACAGAGGAGAATAATAAAAAATCTTTTTCATTCTGTTTTTGTGTCTGGCTCTGCATGTTACTTTTACTGTTCATTTGATGGTTTGGGGTATTGTGTTTTTTCAACCCTTTAAATGTAGGATTTCAGAGCATATTGTTAGGAATACATAAAAGATTATCTCCCAAGTTATGACTTTGTGTTGCTGCATATGAACTGTTGTCTGACAGTTATACTGCTACAGGGAAAGGCAGTTTTCCAAAAACACTTATCATGTATTGGGTATAGCAGTACAGTAAGCCCATAAATATTTTTGGAAGCTCACTTTTGTCCATGCTGTATTTGCTTTCAGAAATCACCTCAGCCTACTGGAGCAGAAATGTGTATATGTAATTAGTCTTTTCAAGTTATGTATATTTAAAGAACATTATTTAGGCACTCCACTGTGATTCCCTCATGCAATAAAGAACAAAAGAGAGAGAGAGAGATGGAGAGGGAGAAGCAGACTAGCTTATTTGAGGAAAACACTTAACTGGCATTTGTATGTGTACACATGTTGTAGTTTCTTCATGGGATAATGGAAAAAAAATCCCCATGTTTAGTCCGTTCTGCTAGGAAACCTCTTTCTGTCCATTTAAAAACAATGGTAGATAAAGATGACTTTCATAAGGGCACTAAGAGCCAGGAATAGAAAGCAGGTCATATGAATACAAGTCAGAGCATCTTCTATGAGACCAGACTGGTATTTCCTGCTGAAAAAAAATAAAATGAGTTAAAATCTTGAATGACTGCTTTCAGTGCACAATTGAGGGGACATGATTGAGGTCTGCTTCAGTTTTTTCATACAGGTCAGTGTAAAATGTTCTGTGCCTAATGATGGACAGCTGCAACGGGATGCATCTCTTCTTGGCAAAAAGGTGTAGGAATCTACTATATTTTTAAAATATGCCTAGCAAACAGAATTAATATAGTTACAGCAGAAGCAGTTGCTGTATTTATGGTTGATTTATTATTTTCATTCTAACCTCATAACTTTCTGAGAGTGTGTATATATATATATGTATGCATGTGTGTAACAGTAAAGCAGCTTTGTTTATAAATTGCAGGCACACAAAAGTCAGGACATTCATTCATGTTCTCACTGAACCAATAATTCACCTGTCTTAATACTCACTACAGAGAATTGCTCTGCTTCATTTTAACTGTAATGGCAAGATACTGAGTGTGGGGTTTTTTTACTGGCTTAACTGGAAATGCTTCACAGGAGGTTTGGGATCCTCGTTATGTAACAGCAATTTAGAAAATTTTAATTAAGGATGCATATGCATGTAAGACATCCGGATTATGGTTCCAATCCAAAGCCCACTGCAGGCAATGGAAAGACTCCCATCAAGTACATTAATTGCTTGATCAAAACCCAAATGCTTACACTGGAAGTAATACACAAATTACTGTCTTTTTCAAAGGATAGATTAATTTGCACAGATCTCAGTGCTACCACAACAAGGCTGTTTCCTGTTTAAAATGAGTTTGTATATGTTTACACTACACCTTGGTATGCAGTGGAGATATGTTCAACTACCATGCCTGAAAGGGATGGAATGGCAATATGGGAAAGAATTTGTAGCCTCAGGAGTGATGTGTGGAGAGGGCTTTACCATGAGCAGTGAAGAATGGAGACCACATCGATCAGAGATGAATGTGGCATGTAAATCTTCACTCTTTCCCTGTTTTTCACCTGGATCTTAAGGCACATATACAAACACAGGCAGTGTTTTAGCTGAACACTAAGCAAGGGCGCAAGCCACTCTTGCACAGGACTAAAATAGCTGCAAAGCACAGAATGGGTGTTCATGTCGTGGAGGCCACAGAAGGTTAGTGTTAGAAGACTGTCTTCGCAACCAACTGTAGAACAGCCAAGAAACACAGGGCTTTCATCGCAGAGCTCAAAAAGAGATGCTCTTACAGCGTTAGAACTGCAACACCTTCTACCAAACAGTTCTCAAAACACATCTCTCATCTTTTGTCTTGGTATTTCATTCCTGTCACCTCACTTTCCTGTCACTGCATGCCTATACCTTGCATTTCACTTCAGACCCAAATTCACTTCAGTTTATCTCTTGAGGGCTTATCCCTGTCTCATCTATCATGATTTCATACAGTAAATCAGAATCCTTGGCTCTCACCTGATTTTTACCAAAGGTGAAATGCTTTTTATCCCATTTTCTTATGAAGATATTTTCCATATGTCTTTACATCTAGATGTGAAGGAGACATTAAAAAAATCTGCTAGTCATTTTGTCATCCTCTTTCAAGTAATTCTTTTACTCTCACTGTTGCAATGACTAAAAAATTATCTGATAATGATTAAACGGCTGGTGTGCTATGACCACCACTTCTTATAGTAATTGTAATCCTCTCACTGTAACCTCGTGATGTGTCTATCTCTTCGTTGTATCCATCTGTTGTCTCTTGTAATATTTTTGGGCTGCAAAATATCTGAGGGAGGAACCAGCCTTTTTCACTTACCAATAAAAATCAGCTTAATGCCTTGTGCCCCAGCATCCCCAACACCATCACTGCTGGGTTCCTTAACTGTTACCTCAAGCACAACTAAATTATAATTTTTTGAGAAAATAAATTGGAAGAGAATGATACACAGTGATATGTCTACTCTACTTTGTTTTCATAGAAGAAATCACTTGGTTTAGATACATTTACATTACTGTGTGATATTCCAGAAGTGTATGTATAAAGGTCATATATCAGACTTCATTGCATTGGAAATTTGTGCACTGTGCACCACTATATTCGTCTAATATTTGGATAATACTTCTGCACCTCACAAGGATGTTGCAAGGATTAGTTAACAAATTAGCATTTATAAAGATTTGCTTTGGAGATTAAAATAGCTGTCTAAATAACATCTATAAATACCTAAGTGCTTTAAATATCTATATATCTATATGCTAAATATAAAAGTATATCCATATGCTTAATAATAATAATAGTAATAATAATCATATTTATTAAAACTTGTCAGAATCACTAAATATGCAAAATCGGGGGGAAGGAGGGGGGGAGATGATGTTATTATTTTGTAGCATAGCAATGGAGTCCTATACACGCCAAGAAAGATTGTGTGATGTTTTATTCAGCAAAAAAGTTTCTGTACCAGTAGATGCCCTTCCTCCTGCTACTTACATATATCAGAAATGATTCCCAGGTGTTACTCAAACTTTACAGCTTTCTCCTTGTACCCTCTAGAAATATCACCATGACCAAAGGTTACCAAAGAAGTAATACAGGGACCTTATCTCCTCCCACAGTGTAGAGGTTTTGTTTGGCCAGGACCAGAGTGGTTGGCAGACCCCCTACTATTGACTAGCCAAGTGGCTTCAGCTAAATTTGCACCCAGTGCTTCCATGTGCCATTACCCAATGCTCTCAACATGGTCTTCAACAGTCCATTATACCTCTCAGTCTTTCCAGAGGCTTGTGGGCGATACCACGTTTCCTTGCCCAAGAGCTTATAATACTGTCCCAGAAGTGAGTCTCATTATCTGACTCAATTCTTTCTGGGGTCCTGTGTTGCCAGAGAATGTGCCTCTCAAGGCCTAAGATGGTGTTTTGAGCAGTGGCCTGGTTTACAGGATATGTTTCCAGCCAGCCAGTTATTGCCTCTACCATGGTGAGTATGTAGCTCTTGCCTTGGCATATTCATGGGAGTGGCCCAATACAGTCAATTTGCCAGGCCTTACCATATTGGAAATTCAGTCACCCCCCTCTGTTCCAGGGAGATTTTACTCACATGGCTCACTTGATTGTTGCACATGTTCCACATTCGTGAATAACTTGTGTGACAGCCGCCATGGTCAAGTCCACCCCTTGATCATGAGCCCACCTGTAAGTTGCATCTCTTCCAGGATGCCTGGGAAATTGGGTTTTCCCATTTGGACTCGTTGTGTAATCAGAGCTACCCACTTACTCCATGTAGCACTGGTTGTGTGGTGTGTTGAGGGAATGTTCCCTTTGAACATCCAGTGCAACACAGGTAATCATGGTGCCAAGGGCAGACATGCTTCTGTCCCAATGACTTCTGAGGCAGCTCGAACCCCGTCATTGGCTGCCAGTATCTCCTTTTCCATTGGAGTGTAGTGGGCTTCTGATCCTTGATAACTCTGGCTCCAAAACCCTAATGGTCGGCCACGGGTTTCTCCTGATGTTCTCTGCCAAAGGCTCCAGTTGAGACCATGCTCTCCTGCTGCAGTGTAGAGGATATTTTGCACAGCTGGTCCTGTCCGAACAGGCCCAAGAGCTACTGCACGAGCTGTTTCTTGTTTGATCTGCTCAAAGGCCTGTTGTTGCTCAAGGCCCCACTCAAAATGGTTCTTCTTCCAGGTCACTCAATAAAGGGGGCTCACAAGCTGAATGTACCTTGGAATGTGCATCCTTCATAACCCCCCAAAAGGGCTAGGAAAGCTTGTGTTTCCTTCTTGTTGACCGGTGGAGACATAGTCGCTATTTTATTCACTACATCCATGGGTACATGGCAGTGTCCATCCTGCCATTTTATTCCCAAGAACTGGATCTCCTATGCAGGCCCCTTTACCTTACTTTGTTTTATGGCAAAACCAGCTATCAGAAGGATTTGGATTATTTTCTTCCGTTTCTCAAAAACTTGTTCTTCTGTTTTGCCCCACAGAATGATGTCATCAATATATTGAAAGTGTTCCAGAACAGTGTGGCAAATGGGGTAGTCAATTCCAGGTATAGTGGACACCCCTCCACATGAAAGCAAACTGTGGCCTGTACTCTGTTGCCAGAGGGATGGAGAAGAATCCATCAGCAATATCAGTCATAGCGTACCACTTGGCTGCTTTTGACTCCAGCTCATATTGAAGTTCTAACATGTCTGGCACAGCAGCACTCAGAGGCAGCGTGACTTCATTCAGGCCACAACTACTCTGTTGTAATTAGAGCTGTACTAATCCCAAGTTGTGATTCAAGAGATGCAGAGAGATCTGTTGTTTCAAGAACTCCTAGAAATGGGCAGGCAAAAGCCCAGCATTCTTCAGCCCTTACAAAGCAGTCATGAACAGCCTGGATCAACAAGGTAACTTTCTCCATAGTAATTAAAAGTTTAACCATGGAGGAACGATGGGTAGCTGATACAAAGTTAAATGTCACAAGACAAACAAAGCAAAACAATTTGTAGCAAAGCATGCCCCATCTCCAGAGAGAATGGCCCCCTTTTTAGCCCTTTCCCGCTTCTGCTTCTTCCACCCTCTGCTGCTATAGCCCTGCAGCTCGACTCCCAGGAGAGTAACAGCAGGCTCAAATGGATGTGATCTGAATAAGTTGTCCCTCTGCCTCTGTGTGGAGGCAATGCTTTTCCTCATTAGCTGCATTTAAACTCTAAATCTAGTACCCGGTTAAGCGTCCTGCATACTTCTGAAAAACTGCATTTGATCACAGTATGCTACTGTGTAGCTGAGTAGCAGTTGTCATTATCAGACCTAAGCTGTCTAGACTAAAGCTCAGTGATGAAAGAAGCTAATGGAAATAAAATATATTGATTAAAACAACACATTTTGCCCTACCACCATATTATTATGACAGGAGCACTGTAGTAATTTCCATTCACAGAGAGGACACACACAGCCATAGAGGAGGTTACAACAAACATATTGGGTAGAAAGAAATGAGTTGATCAAACCAAATGTTGGAGTGAGGACAGATCAAATGATGCCACATGGAAAATTATGGTTTGGAATGAAAAAGTGGTCCATTTAACAGTACATAAAGTCTCTGTAATATGCATAAAATCAGCAGCTAGCAGATGTTTTCTGACACAGTGCATCTGCATGAGGCTGAGCCGTATTCAGCTCCACTGTAGTAGCAATACACAGAGCAGATATAATGGCAGACCCTCCAGACAGATAAAGGCAGCCCTGCCCTTACTTAATAATAACAGTAAATAATAACCTGTATTAATTAGCAATCAGGAATTTAATCATGGACTCGGATGCAATCGTGGGAGGTATCGTACAGAGGATGAAAGGAAAACCTATCATAATTTAATTTCAGCCCCTTGTTTGGTAGATCTTGCTGAAACTATTACCTTGGGGTTACAACTCTTCATTCACACTTTGTGGCCAAAGGCAACTCCTCTAAATGTCAGGAAAAATTCTTAAGCCATTTTATGTCTGCAGAAATGCAAATGAAAATAATTTTTCTTCATTTAAAGATAATAGGATACATTTTATTTCATAGAGGTGTCTGAGTTTTGAGAAAGTAGCTGTCCTGAGCAGAATGGTTGATTTAAAAAACTGGTACATCAAGGACTTTTTCTTTCTCCAAGTTACTTGTTAGGTAGGAGCTAGTGGAGGAAAATATAGTATGGTTCTGTCTCAGGCTTCTCTGGTACTTTAAATAGCCATTAACGCCTCTCCATGGCAAGATATAGGCTACTCACAGTAGGCAGTACAGATCTTCACAATTTGATCTTTGTTCTTCAGTGTTTTTACCAGTAGAGGCCAATGTACCATCGTGTTGGAGATTATCTTAGAGTCCACCAGCACTTGTAACAAATTCATTTCTTTCAAATCAACACATACAGACTGAAGGTAACTGAACAAAGCAGTGCAGTAACAGCCTGATTTGACCAAACCCAGTCAAGAAGCACCCACAATTACATCATGCCCTGGACACTGTACAGCCATGTGTTTGCAGCTTTCAAGGATTGTATGCATCAGGGAAGGAGATTTTAAAAGCTTCAGCCATGCAAAATGCAGTTCTTATACTATGGACTAGGGATCCTGTATCTTCATAAGCCACTGTGTTTAACGATTTTTAAGATTCTCAGCTGTTTTCAGAGCCCTTTATTGAACAGTTCAGACACAGGAATCTCTTCAGCCTACATCAACATGACTTCTCAAAGCACCCCTCTGAAACAACTGTCTGCCACTAGAATTAGAGGTGTCAGTGCAGGAAATAAAAAGCTGAATATGGAATTATCTTCCTTTCAAATACATTGGAATATCCACATATCTTCCTGCCATGAGACCACTTTTTGTCCAATAGACACAACAGCAGTACTATATAATAAAGGTACCTCTGTGCATAATTGCTAAAGTATATTAGAACAATGGAGGGAAGTTGGATATAATTGCCTTAACAGATACCATGAATTAAGTTATACCAAACAGTTTCAGAACAATGACGAGAGACAAGCTTTAAAATGGGACACATGCACTCCAAAAAGGCTGTCACAGCTAGCAGTGAAAAGTGAATATATAAATTTAGTTTAACTAAGCTTCCTACTAACTTTTTCTGTTTCGGACAACAATCTCTCACTTCACCAGCAGTGTCTGCATTACTGCCATTGTGGCGCTGGCTGCTGATTTCCAAGGACTTTGTTGATAGCAAGCAGAATTATTTTTACTCAGAATTTTTTTTTCTTATTGAGTGTGATTTACTGTGGTGTTATTGAGTAGGTCTCATTGTCACCTGATCATATCTTTTCACAACCAATGAGATTATTGTCAGAGAGAAAGCTGCTCATTCCAAGCAATATTTAGTAATAAATTGATTATTGGCTGAATGCTGATACTTTACAAAAAGAGCAATCCATTAAATATCTGCCATTGCTCAAGAAGTCTTACATTAGAAAGGCACACAAAATAATCACTAAATGATTGCACATGGCAGCTTGGGCAGGATTGTGTGAAATCAACTTAGACACACACAGGAGTATAAAGTGTTTTTCACACACTTTGAAAGCCACAGTGTAAAAAGCAGAGATTGTATATGACCATGTATAATACCTGGGCTGTGTAGAAGCATCTTGCTCAACCTCATTCTAAGCATGGCATACTCAATACTGGCTACTCACTGACTCAGAGAAGTAGTTATTTTTAACAATCACTAATAAGCTGAAATATTCCAGCCCCCTATTTCACATTTAGTATTAATTTTGAGATCTACTATTCCACTGCCTTCACAAATTCAGAAGGTCCCTGGGAGATCTCTTCCTTGCCTTGGGACCATGCCTGTGGGACAGGCTGCTGTTCCTCCCCTGACACTAATTTCACTGACATCAGGGGACATACATGCTGAAATGCACTGGCATACAAACTCCACATCAAGAGAAATAAAGATGGTGTGAATGATCTCTTTTCTTACCCCTGCCTCCCTGTCTAAGCCATGGAGAGCTCTGTTTCATCAGTCCCTTCACTCTGAGTGTCAAAACAGGCTGTGAGACTGTCTGCCACCCCCCAGCGCAGGACACTATAAAAAGGGTTCCCCAATGAACATCCCAGGCATGGATCTAACAGCCGAATTAGGACAGAAGAGGAAAGACTTGTTTCAACCTGATACC
This sequence comes from Serilophus lunatus, assembly GCA_013399895.1. Taxonomy (NCBI): domain Eukaryota; kingdom Metazoa; phylum Chordata; class Aves; order Passeriformes; family Eurylaimidae; genus Serilophus; species Serilophus lunatus. Next base: position 416,793 of record VXBA01004409.1, on the reverse strand, counting down.
ATGAGGACTCATTTGTTAACAATTTTCTTCCCTTCCTGGAAGAAAGACTGCATAAAAATTCCTTTTCCATTTACTCTGAAACTAAATTGATAATTTGGGTCTGACTGGTGCAAGATGAGGCCTTCCAGTCCTTTGTTGCTCCACTAGCACCAATTATCCAGGAGCAACAAATATCTTGGTCATCATCTGCTGCCAGAAGAGGTGATTGCTGAATGACCTCTTATATACATATTTACCATTGCTACTGTGGCCACAAAAAGAAGTTCTATTCTGTATTCTTATTTTCAGTTTATTGCAGATTATTTCCTTCCTTATTTTCCCATAATTAAAAATTGAGGATGTTTACTTTTTTTTATAAAGTGTCATTGTGCAGTACTTGTGAGAAATGAAGCCCTTAAATCCCCCCTCCCTAGAAATGGCAAAATCCATGCTGACTCTGGTTCATCATTGTCCAATTTTTAATTGCCTGATTTTAATACAACAGTGCAATTGCCTTGATTTTTTTTTGGAAGTGATATGCAGGGAGGGAGGAGGGCACCTGCAGATTGTAACAGTAATGGCTGCAGGAGAGGCAGGAAACCCAGGGAAGAAAGCTGAGGAGTTAGTTGCAGGTTTAGCAGGAGAGGATAGATTTGAACTGTCATAGAGTTGCAATGAGCACCCAAATACTAGGATGGATCCTTGCAAAAGGGTTTGAAGATAGAGAGTACATTCAATTTGTATACACAGCTGTTCCTAACATGACTCTGAAAAGAGGCAAGAACAGGGTCAAAAGGTTGATGTTGTTTTTCATAGAGTATAACTGTTTATTTTAGGCCCAGTTTCCAGAAGTGATTTAACACTCCATTTAAGTGCTAGTTTTCAAACTGTAAATGGAGACACACCATTCCTCAGGAAAAGAAAAATACCAGCAAGCAAGGAACTCTACCACAAGTTCTGGTTAGCAAGAACAAGCATGAACACAAGGACAGTGAGTCCAGTTAAAAATCACTTGTAAAGACAGTAATGACAGAGCTATACACACCCACAGAACATGAAGAATGAGGAATGAGGAATGAAGAATGAAGTCTAGTCCAAGAGCTACTATTGGAGAAATCTGGAATAATCTTTAAATGAGTGACATATTACTGATTGTGAGTTCTGAAAGCACAATTGCAACTGCAATAGTCATTGTAAAAGTAGTAATATAGTTTCTCTCTTCCAAGTTTTTTTTTCTTCCAAATGTCCATAATGTATATTATCCTGATACACTAGTGAAAACAGGATATAAAGAGGCCAAGTGATTAACCTGGTATCATGTATACCACTGATGGGTCCAGACTTTGACTCCTGTGGATCAGGATTCCCAGTGTCCTCTGTTTAGCTATGCTGCCACAACATGGTGAGAGGCACTGTCCCACAATCCATTGAATATATGCCACAAGAAGCTGTATATTTAAAATTATGTGAATTTTGAGTTTCTTCCATCTAGAAGAAAAGACACCCAGGAAGATATTACTTCTGCTAGTTAAGGATTTCTTAAAAGCATCTGCCCTGGATCCAGGGAGTGCTGAAGCAGTATGTGGTATATTTCTCAGAATAGCTGAAAGTGCTGCACAACTCTCAGTGGCTTCAGCACAGTGATACAAAAACCATGTGGCACTTCTAGCTACTTGATGACAGATATTCTCTTGTGTTTGGCCATATACTTACAATACATTTATTCTTAGGATTATGTCATTGAGCATGAGCTGCTTTCAGGCATTAGATCATACACCTGGTCCTTCCTCAAATGCTTTTTTAACCATTTGCTGAAAGCAGCAGTTGAAAGGATGATTTGACTAAGTGACTAATTTGACTGAATGCCTGTAACACTTGCAAACTATTTTTAAGCATTAGATTTGGGCAAAAGCTGCATAAATTGTGGGTCAGTACAAAGCAGCAATTCACAGATGGGCCTCTCTAAAAAAAAATCACACTATTTTTGGGGACATTTGCTTCTGTACCAATTCAGACTACTACTATATATACTATATACTATCATGGATTCAATAGGCAAAACCTTCAAAAGTAAATACATAAATAAATTAAGTAAGAATGGGAGGTTTGCACAAAGACACAAAAGATTTCAAAGGCACAAAAACAGGAGCTAGGTGCCTAAGAGATGACTTTGAGTATCTGAAGGGAGAGTGTGCAGAGGATGGAGCCAGGCTCTTCTTGGTGGTGCCAAGCAACAGGACAAGAGGCAACTGGCAGGAACTGATGCAGAGAAAGTTCCATCTGAACACAAGGAAGAACTTCTTTACTGTGCAGATGCCCACACATTGGAACAGGCTGCCCAGAGAGGTTGTGAAGCCTCCCTTGCTGCAGATACTCAAGAACCATCTGGACACAATCCTGTTCCATGTGCTCTCGGATGACCCTGCTGGAGCAGAGAGGTTGGACTAGATGACCCACTGTGGTCCCTTCCAACCTGGCCCATTCTATGATTCTGTTAAGTGGCCTTTATCATTAATTCATCGCTTGCATTCTCTGCTTTTTAACTGCTCTGCAAATCATAGAATGGTTTGGGTTGGAAGGGACCTTGAAGATCGTCTAGGTCCCAACCCTCTGCCATGGGCAGGGACATGTTCCACTAGAACAGGTTTCCCAAAGCCACATCCAGCCTAGCCTGGAACACTTCCAAGGATGAGGCATCCACAGCTTCTCTGGGCAACCTGTTCCAGTGTGTCACCACCCTCACAGTAAAGTTTTTTTTTCTTTAATATCTAATCTAAACCTACTCTCTTTCAGTTTTAATCCATTCTTCATTGTCCTGTCACTATATATTCTTGTAAAAAGTCTCCTCCAGCTCTCTTGTAGACTCCTTTTAAGTACTGGAAGGTGCTGTAAGGTCTCCCCAAAGCCTTTTCTTCTCCAGGCTGAACAACGCCAATTCTCTCACCCTTGTCTTCATAGGAGAGGCGTTCCAGTTTCCTCATCATATTTGTGGCCCTCCTTTGGACTTGCTCCAAGAGGTCGACATCCTCCTTGTGCTGGGGACCCTGGAGCTGGGTGCAGAACTACAGGTGGGGTCTCACCAGAGCAAAGGGGCAGGATCACCTCCCTTGACCTGCTGGTCACACTGCTTTTGATTCAGCCCAGAATATGGTTGGCTTTTGGGGCTGTACGTGCACATATACATAACACACATAATAAACTACACAGGCATCTGGGTAAAAAAAGTTTGGAGTGGCTCTAAGTAACAGCAGCTTCCATATACTTACTCATAACTGCTTTCCTTCACCCAAAATAAATTTCACCTCATTTTTAACATGCAGTAGTCATATTCTGCTCTGCAAGGGGATATAAAATCCTCCCAGTTCAGCATCTGCACTGATTTACATAGATGTCAAATATCCAATAGCCATTTTCCATTGACTCCCTTTGGTTTACATAACTGCAGGAGATGCAGAGTAACAAAGAATCCAGCACTTGGTTTAAAAACAGGCACTCCATTTCTGGCAGCGGGTAGGATAGCAAGAAAGCCTTTAATTTGAGCCTTTGAGTGTATCCATGCAACATAAAGTACAAGCGTGAGAGGAACATGCTGATAGTTCTGCATTATTGCTAACAGCGCTGAGATGCAACAAGAAGGAAAATTTAAGTGCACGCTTACTTTACTAGAGAACCTTCCCATTAGAGCCAAATGAGGGCGCCATTTGGGGTAACTTGGTCCCTCGTGCCTATGGCCAGTTTCCAGAGCATGTGAGAAAGTTTTCTGCTTATGTTGTGCATTCTTTATACCACAGTTGAGCAGAGAAGAATTCAGAATGGGTTTATATGCTTGTATATGTGATAATACCAAATGACAGAAATGCAGAAATTAATTTTATCACAGAAATATCAGAGAATGAAATTTTAGAAGTGTCTGTATTTAAGGGCTAGATATGGAACAGATTACAGGTGGACTTAGACAATATGGATTGTGAATTAATTGCAGAAAATTCCTATAAATTTATTAATATCATCTGCAGAAATAAATATCCCTGCCCAAACTGTGCTGAGAAGAATAAACAGATATATTTAGCTGAGAGTGATATTTATTCTTGTTGAGGAGTGCTATGTATTCAAAAGGTAGGGGTTGTATTCTATATACCACAAAAGCAGCTGTGGGGCAATTGCAGCTCTATGTTTTGTTCTGTTGAATGCAAACTACAGGGAGCCTTTATTTTTCTATTATTTCTCATTTTCAAAAACAACCTAGATTGAAAACAGTAGATTTTGTTCTCTGTGCAAGGGAAACATGGTAAAATCCAAGAATAAGCAGACAGCTTAAAGAGCAGTGTTAGTTTCTGAAGTGACTGTTCTTCCCAAGCAAGAGACAAGAGAGAAAAAAATTGGGTCTTGACAATACACTAAGTAGATTTCTAAAAGGTTTTTCCTTCCAGCTCAAATATTTTATGGAACTCAAGAAACATTAGCCTTCACTTGTAAAAAGAAAAAAATGAGAAGATAATGGATAGAACAGTAAGGAAGATCACTTTGAGACAGTGCCAGAAGACTCAAAACAAGAAGAAGCATCCCAGGTTAACTCATCCACTATTCTCAAGAGTCCACAAGCCCATGGGTTAGGCTGTTTCCCTGTACCAATAGTAAGTAGCAATATTAATTTACCCACTCTATTGTTCACTCAAGCCAATAATCACTACCAACAGCCCTCAACAATATGGAGGATGTACAGAAACAGCAAAGGACAGAGATTGTCTGAATATACAAATGACTGCTTGTTGTTTACCTGGCACCCCAGATCCTTGTGGTATCAGTTGTCTCCAAAAGTAAGTGGGCTTGGATTCTTGATGCAGTTGTACAAGTCAGATTTTGTTTTGGTATTGTTTCCAGCTGAAAACCTTTTCTTCATTCTAATGGTAGGAGACTTTCTTCCTATTAAATGCTTCAATGGTGGATTTAAATATTTAGAGGATCCACATTACAGAACTGTCTGAGAGCATCAAAAGAAACCATTAGTTAAATCCATTAAGGATCTACTTAAGTGGAATTCCCTGCTGTTATCTACATGATAGCCACATAAAAAAGACACTGGAGAAAGAAAATGCTGGGGAAAATATTCCTCTTCACATACTATATATGTAAAAAATCCAGTGTTACTGAAGGGTCCGGTTTTTGATTGTCTCAGCATTTTTGCTGGATTTTTGTATTCTTTGAGCAGAATCAGAGTAGGGGAAACAATATGGCTTGTTTTCATTTGTGCTTTTGCCCCTCTCAAGTACACCTAGTTCAGACAAAATCTTTTGTTGGAGAAGAAGACACAGGATCTCTTTTGTTTTGTACATGGCATTTGCCATCACAGTTGTATTCATTGCTCAGGAAGCATGAGGCACATCAGGCGCAGAGTCTTTGTGTTGTCTATTTTTAAATACACATAAGTGGTATCAGTATGGATAAGATGTTCTTTCCTCAACTCCTAGAGTAAGGCACTTGAGCCATTTGAATTATAAAACTTACACCATCTTTCAAGTTGCTCTTGTTTAAACAAAGGAGAAAAAGGTTGAACTCCATAAAGTCATTTTTTTCCATTCTCTACAATCACGGTTTGATACACGCTCAAGGAGGCACTTACATTCATCAGAATCTTTGTATTCTTTAGTTTTCTATTCTTCCTTAGTTATACAAGAATTCTTATTTTTAAATGCTCAGGAATCTCTGATGTGATGTAGGCTTGCGGATAAAATGAATGTACTGCAGACAGTACAAACATGATACACAAATATCCATATTGGTTGTAATATTGATACCCCTAAACTATCTGTAGATCAGCATATAGTGTCTCTGACCATTGATTTTCTCTCTGGCCCACATTTTTAACATGTTTCATAAAACCCAAGAGAGAAGCCCTTGTTCTCTGGCCAGAGTAGTGTAGACCCATTCTACAGATGTAGGAAATTTCTTTCTAAGACCTTAAATAAAATATTTCTTTTCTATTGGAGCCTGAGACACTCAGAAGTTTTGGTTCATCCATACATATAGACGTGTGTACAGAGGACCATGCAAAACCAGTAAGGACACTTTGTCTTCTCAATTAAACTGTACCTGAGCAGCCCAATGTAGAAGAGAAAAAAACACATCAGCAGCAAATCTGTTACTTCAGGGGTCAGCGTCCCACAGAAGGGAGGGAACACCACATAGGCAGTTTGTGAATGGCACAAAGCAAAGACAGAAGTGTCAGTCCTGGGGATTTGAGAGAAGTGTCCTTTACAGGCAATGATGTCTGGCTTCCGATGTCTGGACACAGAAGGGGCTGCTGCACCCTGTGAGGGAAGATACTATCGTCAGGTGGCCACCCTCATGCCACTGTGAGCATGTATGACACTCCTGTCCACACAGGGAAGTACCACCCTACGATGCAGTCCAGGTACAGTGTCAGGTAGTACTGTAAACCCAAGGAATTACAAAATCAAAAGCCTGATCCTTTCCCCAGTCAAATATTACCCTAATTATGAGACAAAACCCAACAATGGCTGTCTGGATCTTCTGACATTCCACCCTTTGAGGGGTATACTTCAATAGCATTTTTAACCTTGTCACTACTCCTATGAAAACTTACATTAAATAAAAAAAAATTAACATTTATTTTCTCAAAAGACTTAGGAACACTGAGTTCTATGAAAGCATTACCTGCCAAGGCTGTCATCATAACTATACAACTAACTTCTTACAAAACTGGTGACATGCAACACTGCCCTGTGGAGCAGCAGTATTACAACTTCTTCAATGCCTGCTCCTGAAACCTCCATCAAGAAACAACCTTAATGCCTACCAAATGGGGACTGGAGCAAAGATGCACCACAGCCCTTCCGCACCACTTTCCTGCAAGGCCACACTATATTCTGAGAACTTTTATTAGAGACAGTAAGGGTCTTGCTGTAGATCTAGAGAATTAGCACTTAGGGTGTGATAAAACCAATACTCCTGTTTAATCCCTGTATTGATTTTCCATTGATATTTTTAACCCTTTGAAAATTTAACTCCTGTGCTCTTTGTACCTCAAATAAAAAACTTAAGTCCTTTCCTGTTTGGTTTGAGTTTTATTTTCCATTTATTCTCCTTCAAGATAACAGTGATTTATCGTGACTCCTACTACCACAAGCACTGCGTCTGAAGGCAATGGGTTTGCCAAGTCCCATCACGTGGAACTTAGATGGCATTATCACTTAGAAAAACAATTCTGAGTATAACAAGGGGGGGAATGCACAGGCACGGGGGAAGGTGTTGCCCCCAAAGAGCAACCCACTGTCACCAGCTCAGCGGGCGGCACAGGGTGCCAGAGCCCCAGTGGCACCCCTGCGCACATGATCTGGCACGACACGCTCAGGATACCAGAAGAGCATAAGCCCCTAAACTGGCGTCTTGTCTGATTACAGGTCTGTGTAAGGAGGGAACGACGGGCGGCCCGGAGCGAGAGGGGGGCGCCCCAGAGCGAGAGGGGGGCGGCCGGGAGCGGGTCCCCCCCGNCGCGAAGCGCTCCCGGGACCGTCCTAGGAAGCACCGGACCCGGGGCAGTTGTGGCGTTGCGCCGGATCGAATTAGTTTAAAGATCCGTGCTTTTTTATTTGCCCGCTCAATTTAGGATCCCCTACGAGTACTTCCTCATAAGTGTTACTGTGACAGCCTCGGATCTGCGTTGCTTGCGCTCTCAAAATCTTTGTGTTAAAATAACATTTTTTTACGGATTTGCAACACACGAGTACAATTGATTTTTGGATTCACTGTTTCAGACATTGTGGCTTTTTCAGTTTGTTTGCTTGCTTGCTTTTTAAACCCCTTCCTCGTGCCGCAGCAAAAGCAAACACAGCTCTCGCCATGCAGCACTTCCATTTCCAAAAGGGACCCTTGTGAATGCCCCCAGACTGTTTCCAGCCCCGGTGCCACAGCGAGGGGCTGCACAGTGCTCATGGTGCAAGCCGGGCGCCGTTTGCCCAAGGACCCGGCCAGCGCAGCGCTGCCAGGCATCTCCCATGCCCGCAGCACAGTATCGGTCCTGCCTGAGCCCCCTCTGGGCTCAGAGCGGTGGGCACTGCACGCCCCATCCTGCTTCTTTTTCTTCTGGCAGAACCAAACCGAGCCGAGCGGCATCTCCCTTCCCTGGGCTCGGTGCACAAGGCTGGCAGTGCCGGACACCCCCAGCTCCAGACCCCCATTCCCCCTCACAGCTGGCTCCACATCAGCCCCTCTACCAGAGCGAGTTAGGATCTCTACTGCTCCCACCTCCGCTGGCAGCTGAGCGCTTCTCCTGAAACTGAGCCTGTGTGAGCCCAATTTGCCTGGAAAGGGCAAGCAAGAATGCACACTAACTGCAGCAAAGGGAGCAGTTCCACTCTCCTTGTGTTCCCAGCTGTGTTTGTCTCCTTGTGTTGCTTGTGTGCATGTCTGAACACCTCATGGAGAGGAATGGGCACCTTCAGCCTTCTCTAATCCTCCTGTGTGCCAGCGTTGTCCTTTCTGAGGCGTAAGGCACAACCTTGGAGCAGACGTTGCAATATTTTCTCCGTTCCTTTGCTTCTCCTGTTCTCTAGCCTGCCTTGAGGTGTGCCTGCATCCCTCGCAGATCCCTCGCTTTCCCACCTCACGGCCAGTCCTTCATGTCTTCCCCGAGAAAGAGTGAAATAAAGCACCACACAGTCCTACGTGGGATGTCTGCACACACGTGTGAGACTGGCAGTTGCTGTGATGGGGGACAGACAACGGGGGTGATGGTGGGATGATGTGGTGAAGGAAGAGTCAGAGCTGCGATTCTGGAAATAAGGAGAAACAAAAGCCCTGTGGTGGGTGAGTGGTGTGAAAGCACCATGAAGCACAAATGGCACAACAGCACAAGAGGGAGAGAGAGAAGAAGCAGTTGGAGCAGCACCCCTAGTTTGCCTTGCTTGAAAAGATGTTCCCCACAATCATTTCTGCAATCACCTCCAAACTGTTTCTGAATGCCCTGAGGCTCAGCCTTTGAGTCCTCCTCCTCGGTGAGAAGGGCTCAAGTGTGAGTGTGCAGACACAGTGAAAGCTCTAGCATGCAACCAGTCACCATTTTGAGCAAGATAACCATCGCTAAAGCTGCAGAAGCAGTGACAGAGAAAAAGTACTGCATCAGAGTACTGAAAGGCTTCAAGAAGTTGTTTTTTTTTTTTTGGGGGGGGGGAGGGGAAGAAAAAAGTAAGGACATAGAATATTGCAAAACTTTATTAAGGTGGAGTAAATGTTGATTAGTGGTCATGCCCTTCCAAATTATAGAGCACCTAGATATGAACGGTGAAAAGGAAGAACTGCACTTTTGAGCACCAGCTTAATAGAGACTGAATCTGCCAGGCTGGTCCTAAACCTGTGCACACCCACCTCCAGGAACTCCATGGAAATAGAGGCTTTGAGCACAGCTGAATAAAGAGTAATACCCACATTTTGCATAGGCAAGGCCTGAGAGTGGGTCACAGTTTGATCAAGCTGGTGCATCTGGCCTGTGCTTACAGAACAAAGTAGTGATGTTCCCTCCTCGTTCCCGCTCCTGAATGAAGTGCTAACTGTTATCACCCTTCACCCTTTTCCCTAGGGTCTTTTCTGAGAGCTGGTTTACACCACAAAGAATTTTCCAGTATAGTTGTAATTACAAAAACCATGGGGTCAGCGCAATTTATTCCAGTATGGGTTTTGCCAGTATTGTTAAACCTTTGCTTCAAGTGACAGAAACTATTTTTGAGAAATAATTTTTTTGTTAGTCATTGTTTATTCCGACTTCGTTCAGCCGCTCCCTGATTTAGCCCAACAGATTTAGCCTGGACTTCTCCTGAAACTCTCTCTGCACTCTCTCCTGATTATATACTGTCACGTATGGTACCACAAAGCTGTCAGTTGCCAGGGCCAGTTGCATGCCCTTTCTCTGGCAGCACCAACAAAATGGATTGGTTTAGGAGTCACTGAGAGGAATGCTTTGCTGTGAATACTAAAATCCTAAGCAGTTTAGCATGGATACATTTGTACTAGCAAAACACCACTGTCTGTTAGTAGAATAAAACCATCTCCCATCACTGGCATAAAATATTATTGGTAAAACTACCATTTTACTGGTACAACTGTGTCTCTACCAGAGGCTTGTATTGACACACTATGCCTGCCAGAGCTGGCATCTCTTTACAGCTATACTAGTAGACGTGAGTCCTGTGAATGCGGTCGTGGTCTTTCAGAACACACATGAAGATGCAAATGAAGATGCAAATACATTTTGTAATTCAAATCAGTGAAACAACATCATATTCTTCTGTTCCTTCCTTGCAGCTACTTTATGCAGATTCATAACATTTAAGGTCAGAAGATGCCTTTAGGTAACATTACCTGAGGTATAGCACAGGTCAAACAATTTTATGTCATTAACCCTCATGATTCATAAATGAGCAAGCATCTTCCAGAAACCATTTTTGAGTCAAAGACACCAAGTGATGAATTCACCATTTTCCTTACTGGCTTTTAACTTTTGCTTCACATTTCTCAACCCAGAGCCATAATAAGATGTTTTGACCTCTGTGATGCCATCTTCTGTGCAGGTGCCTCTCCTTGGAGTTTCTCCTCTCTCTGATGCTTTCTTCTATCATGCTCTGACTCCTTCTGTCTGCATTCTTCTAGGTAACATTCTAATTCCTTTTCCAGCAGCAGATCTGCTCTTCCAAAGCAACATAAACCATCAAGTCGACACACTAAGACACACACCCCCCACCTTCTGATATCCTCTGAAGGGAACAGAACATCCTTGTGACACCACTGTGCTCAGTGGCTACTGTCAGCTCTGTAAGTGGGGCTGAAATACCATCAGCTGGGTGGTATGTATTTTAATTATTTTAATTTTATATTTTCTGGCTGCCATGCCAAGCGTTTGTATGGCAATGATCTCCAAGCTCCATGGAGGTACAAATCATGGCTGAGCAATAACAACTCTGCATTTGTTAGGTCTGCGGATATTTCACATATATAAATCTTAGTAAATTTATTACAAAATGCAGAAAGTAAGGGTTTTGACTGATAAATATTTGTACACACAAAAGCACACTTCATATTAAATTCATATTATTAAAGCCCTTACAAGAGAATCAGCCAAGCGGAAGAAGACAAGCTTAAAAAGAGATACCATTTTGATTACATGAAGACAAGAAAAACAAACAAAATTCCTCCTCACTTTCATTCTTTCTATCCTATAAAGTGTTTATGAGTAACTGGGTTTAACTATTCCAACCTGCACTGAAGTAATCAATAAAGGAACACCTTGTACAGAAATAATGCATTGTCTGCCGTTTTAGCTAAACAGAACAGATTTGAACAAATCCTGAGGATCCACTTTCATTATTGAAGAAGATTCTGAATTTTTAGATCTGTACATAACCAGCTGAATAGCCTGTAACTCGATTTTTATTAACATCCAGTTGTATGTCACATACCTCAAAGTCCAAGTGTCCCTATGTATAGTGTTCCCGAGCACTTGACATCAGACAGCTGGCAATTTTCTCAATATGATGTATAACAAGTGACTTTATTGGGGTAATTTAGGATAGACCCTGTAGAACATGTAAAAGAGTTCTTGACTGGGAGCTCTTTCTCCAAATCTATCTGAGAAATGGCTTGCAATCTTACTCATCTTCACAGGTGCTTGATGCCATTGATTTACAATTTTATATTGCAATTCTAACAGGTTAGCTGAAATAGAGCATACATGTATGAAGGACATTATTGAGTCCAATATCTCCAGCTCAGGAGAATGAGATAGTTCCCTTTCCCATTTAATCACAAATGTTTCTTTAGTGGGCCATAAAGAAAAAGCAATGGCTTTATACAATCACCCCACAATGTTCTGAGATTCATTGCTAAGGAATAAGATTTGCTCAGATAAAAAGGATTCTCTAATACAAGTAGATTTAACATCAGACTGAATAAAGGAACTCCTGAGCTGGAAGTAAAGAAGTAAAAAGGGAAGTCTAGCATGTTCCACCTTTGTTGTATTTCTAAGTGAAATGTGATTTCTTTTTCACTGAAGGGTTGAGATAAATATTCCAAATAAATTAATCAGTTGTTTTTGCAGTCTTTCGAGAAAATAGGAGCAAAATACACTCTACATTTAGAAAAAGAGGCAGGTTGCTTTTAAGACTGATACAGACTCTGTCCCAGGAACGGAGAACTTGGGTTCAAGTGTGGTCATAAAAACTGCAGTTTTCACACCTTCCAAATCATGATCCCTCTGTTTTCAAAACCTAGCTAGACAATCAGTTCCCCTAAGCAGAGTAATGAGCTGGATTTATACATCTGAAATAGAACCCACCAAACTGGAGAAGCATGCATACTGCTTTTAATGACTCCTTTTCCTGCCCAAGTAAAGTTGGTAATAAGTCTTTTAAACAGGATGGAGCACTGAATGGGGTGAAGTTCACAATAGTGAACTTCAAAATAGACATAAAATAGAGATCACCTAACTCTTTCATACTGAACCAACCTAATTAATCAGCAGTGCTCTTCAAATACATGACTCCATTGAACTGTGCAAATAAGATCCCTGTATAAAAATTATATGCATTAAAATTAAATTGGCAAAGTGTTTAGTACTGGCCTCACTTTGCTGCTACTGTACTTTGATTTTTCTGTCACAAGGTACTTTGAAAATTCCCATTCAGTGGGTCCAGCCCTTCAAGGAAGAGCCAAAAAAGACTAGGTGATTGTGATGACTTTACATTATGTGGCCTTTCCCAGAGCAAGTGCAGTCTCTGATTTCTAGCTGATGAGAATCATCATGGATAGTGGTTCCCAAACTCTAGGCTCCTTCCTTCTTGGAGATGCACATAGTAAGTTTACACCCAGCACAGAATGGTGTGGCAATTTAAATTTAAATGTGATCAAATGAAAAACGCATTTGTCCAGTCCTCTGGATGAGGAGAAAACAGCTGTAAACGCAGCAAAAAGATAGGCACACATTTCATTTCCTTATGAAGTCTGCTGAATAGATTAGAAAAATCTTAATAGTACTTGTGAATTATATTTTTAAGAAAGAGAGAGAACCCGGAATTTTTCTGTGCACTTAAAATGTTCCACCAAAAGAGATAAAATATTAGGGATGGTCTATCTGGAATGAAAAACAAATAGCAAAAAATTAATTAGCATACAAAGCAAGCCTATTGTCAGTCTCCGAGTCTTTGCTGCATCTGACTATAGCATCTGGATTTGTTAATGCAGATGATTCACACTGTTAGGTCTTTGTTAAATAACTAGATGATATTTTGGATTAATAAAATGGTATTTCTAATTTTAATAACATTTATTTTTGAATTTAAGCAAGAAAAAACAGATGTTTTAGACAGTTCAGTCCTCACCACATGGTAGATGCTCAAGTCTGTCGCTAAGTTTCATGGCTTAACAGGAGCAAGGACTACATGAATTAATATGCATTTTCAGGATCACACCCTAGATTAGTAGCATATTGAGATTTTTTACATCTGTGTATCTTGAAGTAGTTTACATTCAGGATATTAAAAAAACATTCTCCTAGGTTAGTTTAGCTTTTAGCTTGGTTGAAGCAGGGAGCCAGCCATGGGGGACACTCTTCTTGAGAAATACTTTGCCCTCATAACAAGGATTTGATTGTGGCTTTGATTGTGGCAGAGAGGATGTGAAAGTAAAGTACCCAAACAGCAGTTGGTGATGATGTCCTGTTTGCTGAGGACAGGAGCAAGCTCCACACGTCTGTGTGGGACAGTTACTGTACCCCTCAGGAGCACAGCCCTCTCTTGTGCTGGCTCCTTGGGAACAAAGCCACAGCTTCACCTTCTCCAGCTAGTGTGTGGACCAACTTCATCCAAGGTAACTTCTCACTGTGAATCTTGAGATCGTGGGCATTCCAGCTGCCTCCATGCAAGGAGCAGTCCCACCTGAAACTTGGACAAGAATCGCAAGCTCTCTTTTGCAGCCTACAGGCTCCGTTAGTCACTGTACGAGCAGGGACGATGGACCAGCATTTATAATACAGATCTGGAGCTCTGGAGATGTAAGATAGTTCAGCATATGCTTCACAAGTGTACATCCCATTGATGCAGTAATAGAAAGAATATAATAAGAAATTAATAAAGAAATAAAAGATCTTACTTTTAGTTAGCTTCTTTTACTGCTCCAGGCCTGACAAGAATTGGACAAACTCTTTTTACTGACATATAACTGCTCCTACATCACCAGACCAACATTTAGGGCCTGAATGGATGGAGTCACTCAGTACATCAGAAGTTGTGTTTATTGAAGAGGTTACTACCACCTGCCAGCTGTTTATTGTCCCTCTGCTGGAGTCCGCTGTCTCCTCAGATCTGTTGGCTCACTTTATCCTAATCTTATTTAGGCAAATGGGTCTGAGCTAATGCAGAGAGTTTAAATACTAAGTCTGGTAACTTGGCTTGTTTAATCTGAAAAGGGTTGGGGAATACACATATGAGCAACTGCACCAACAGATGTGAGGAGCATTAATACCTGATGGGGTGATGCCAACAAAAAATGGGGACAGTGACTTTTTTCACTGGCTCAGCTGGGCTTTGCAAAAGAGCACCTGTTTATAATCTTAGAATATACATTTCTTTTGGCAGTAGTGCTGGCTAAACAGATCCTATTATCTCCCTCTGCCACCAAACCTTCTCTTTGGTCAAACAGTAAGAAAGTGGGTAACGGCCTCATGCACTCTGCCCCTTCTCTTCCCCCTTCCTGTTATGCCAGCACTACTGTTTGGGCCGTTGGGTGAGTCAGTGCAAGGATCTGGATAAAAATAAGCTTTCTTTCTCCCCACTTGTGTTGCTGGCACACCATGAAGCCGTTGCATCGGCCCCCCCCAAGGTCTATGCCAGGTGACTGGGGCAGTCACCTGGAGTTGCTGCTGCAGCTGAAATAGATGTCCATGCAGCCATGGCATTCCTCCCTTGTGCTTCATTTCCATGATGGTGAAGTGGGAGTAACTGGATTTCTCAGTTTACATGGAGAAGGCTCAGGATAATTTCATCCGACCTCTCCCAACTCTCTCCTCCTCCATCCTCTTCCAGCCTTTGCAACTCCTCCTTCTCTTCCCCAAGAGCATTAGCTTTTCATCCCATGTGCAGAGGGGCTTAAAAAAATTCACACAGTGATGGACTTCGTTGGAACTTTGAGAGCAGCATTATAGTATAAGTGATACTTAAGAGTGATACAGCACGACTATACTTCATGAGGCTAAGGGAGCTAAAAGTTGGGCTGCAGGAATTTGGAGTTACACAGAGAGTAAAAGGGTGGGAAATAAAGATAAGGTGGGGGAAAGAGGGAATTACAGGCTGTTACAGCAAAGGAGAAAGGTGGGGCTCTGGCTAAAAGATTCAGAGCCGCTGTGTTCAAGATTGTAAATAGTAAAATACTACAGAAATGGGTCAGAAATAGAATGCATGAGACAAAATCATAATTTTGTCACCCTTGTAAAAATTCAGAATTGCATATACACTATAGTCATGGAAAAGAAATTCAATTTGCAAAGGAAAAATGCTGTGCCATCTCCTATTAAAATGCTTGCATTTCTACCTGTACATAAAAATATCCTACAGCCAAATTATTTTACAGACAGAGAGGCCACAGTAATCTGTTTCTAGAAAAGGCAATTGATAAATACTGTGATATACAAAATATACAACCATAATGTGGAAAAAAGTTTAGGAAAAAAAAATAAGGCTTTTTATTTTTCTTGGAATATCCAGCATGTTTACAGCCAAGGTACCAATCACATTTATTTTATGGGCGTGAAAGCTGTGTACTGTCAGTTTGACTGTTTCTTCAATATATCAGTCAACCCTGCATGCTACAACTGACAATAGGAAGGACCTCCGACCAATGTGCAGCAACTGTTTCTTTTGGTTTCCCATGTGTCTCTCACGCATCAGGAAAGATTTGTAAAAGGCAGGAGAATGGGAAAGAAACTTGGCAGAAAACTCTGTGATTACTGTTATGCTGAATCTCATTTAAGTTTTTTAATTTATAAAGAAACATGACCATAAGTTACTCTTTCAAAGGAACACTGGCCTTTTTCTGAATTTCTTCGAAATGCAATGATGTTCTCAAACAATGACATAGGATCCAGAAATATTGGTGTAATTCAGTTTAAAGTCTCAGATTTCACTAGTGAGTAAACCCCGAAGTCAACAACCCCCTCGTACTACTGCCAAGTGGAAGATTTTGATTTAGAGAATTGGTTGGGCCGCTATCTCACCAAAGTACAGATTCAAGAGCTGTTTTTTCCTAGAAGCCTCAGTCCACAGAAGCACTTAATCAGGGCTTAACTTTAAGGAAGCAAGTGATCTTATTGACTTCAATGCATTCGTAAAATTGAGGTATTTAAACATTCTATTCAAGTGGTCTAAATCCAGCATGTTGCATTTCCATAATAAAATCATGTATGACATTCTCGAGATGGAGATGGTGACGTTTTGAAGTCCTTTTGTTTACATACTGCCAGAAGAAATTGATTAAATTGCCCAGGATTAGTGGCTGCTAAAGAATGGATTTTAATTAAATGGTAGAATGTGTCACTCTTTACATGTTTTAGGCCACGATCTGTTGGCATAAACCAGATTTTTTTCAAAGTTCATTATGATCAGCTAAAATAAAATTATTACGCTTACCTACAGGCTATACATCGAAGAGATTCTGGCTTATCAGCTGGACATCTGCAGTAATAATTTACATACTACATTTGTGACCGAAATGTAAATATTATGTAATAAAGAAAACACCACTATGTTACATTTATATGTTGCCCACATAAGGGATCTTTAAAAGCAAAATCCCATTACTATAGCTCCGAATACCAAGCAAAAGCAGCCCTGAGCTGGCTGCTTATTTTTCTGTGATCTGATTTATGCCTTATTGAAATAAATTAAAAGATTTGCACTGACTTCAGAATGATTTCGATTGGATGTTTAACTAGTAAAAGAAATTATAATTTAATAAAAGCCCACATACTTCTCTCTTTTTTCCTCATTAAATCTAATGCAAATCTAAAAGGAGGAAATTGAGAATTACAGCAAATTTGACAACTGTTTCATCAAACTGCGCAGTGGATTTAAACATAAAGCACAACAAGAACCCAGCAAAAAGCTTTTTTTTTTTTTTTTAACACAGGGATTTTTCAGACTCTTGTGGGTACCCAGTTCAAATCCAATGGGCTCTAGAACCTCTGACTGGATTTTTACCTTGCCAAAAGAAATTTTAAATATTTCTCCCAATACCTCCTAGCATAACACCTTGGACCTATTACAATATTGGTTTGTTTTCCGTCTCTCTCTCCAGTGTTACTCTTTGTATGATTTGGAAGGCACTGCACTGACCAAATGAAAGGATGGCTGCCATACTGCTGGGAAAGGCACCTAACTTCCACGGGGTTGAGCTACAGAGGGCGGCCTAGGGTGTCTGTATGGATGTTGTAGCCAGCGGAATAAATAAATTGCCAACAGTCAGATTAGAAAATTATGTTGTTTATCTTGAAAAGGGATCCCAGAGCACCAGAATTTATAATTTATCAGCAAAAATCCAGAGAAAGTAACCACACTTGGACAACATTGGTTTATAGAAAATAAGTAAATTGAAGGAACAATGAAAATGGAACTAAAGTTGAAACTGCGCACTTGCGATATCAAATATCAATGCAATCACTTTGCAGCAGATAATATGCACGGTAATTAGGGCTTTTTTACATTATATTATAATAAATTCATAATTCATGCATACAAGGAGAGCTTTTGGAAAGGAGCATTTGAATTTAACAAACACTATCACTCATCATCTGAGCAAAGATGGCAAAAGGAATTTCAACATTATTTGCGATCTAGAAAATTGAACCATCGTTGTTGCTTTGTGTTGTGCTTCCCTTGCACAGACTGCAGTGCCTTCTGTCTGCTTTAGGGTGTGGCATCTGCCATTGGGGAGGAAAAACTGGCATGTGTTGCCTTTTATAGCAGACTGATTTCATTGTGCTGAGGGCCTCAATTTTATAGTCTCTTAGTTCCAATCTTGTAGCAGAGTTGCTGAAACAAATGGGAGGAAAAGGAGTTAGTGGTATGAACTCTTTGGTTTAAAGCCTCATCCTTTCTTTTCCCCTTTCGTGGGGAAAACATATCAAAGTAAATCTGTGTTAAACTTTTGAGGGTTATTTTCCTGATTGGAAAGAGTTGCGGAGCAAGTCAGGAAGTATTGCAATCTGCAGCCCAGGCACTATCAGTACATCTTAGCAGATCTTCAATATATGTATTTTTGCTCGAATATAAATGTCTCAAAGTATAAATGTGTAATTGATTTTGTATTTTAGAGTACACATGTAAATAAATACCCACAAGGAGACATCTATATTTTTATTTGCATATGAAAGACTTCAAAAAAATCATCTTAGGTGTTTTAATGTGTATAATTAGCGCGCATTTGAATATAGAAAAGAAGAAAATCCAGGAGAAAATGTCAAAAAGGCTCACTAACAAAGATGTAGTATTCTCTTGGCAAAAGCTGATGAATGATTTGGCATGAATTCATCTTACAGTTCTGTTATTCTCTCTCCTACAAAGATGATATACCTCTTTCTAGCAGTTTGCATAGAATTGCAATTTGTTGTTGTTACAGCCTGTAATGACCCTTGGGTATGCACCTGATTCTCCCCACTAGAATTACTCACCATTTTTTTCCATGCCCTATGTTTTTCTGCTAGTCATATAACATTTTTGCACTTGAAGATTACCGAAAAAGGGGGGGGGGGGAAAAAAAAAAAAGAGAAAAATACAATTGTAGCAGAAGTATTCACAAGATATACTTGATGAGCACTGGCACTTTTCACAACTAATTCCATAAAGGAAATCAGAATATTTCTGACTTTTCAGACAGAACTAAAATTAATAGACACTGGAATCGTCCCGTTCATACATTTATCAATAATCTTTGCATGTAACTCAACATTATAGCATGAAGCTTCTGCTCTTTAATGTTTTCACAGTGGATTCAAAAAAGACTACCTACTCATGACAGCATCTTTCTTGATACGCTCTGTTTTGCTCTACCATTATGACTGAATCTCCTATTTATCCATTTGGAAATTGGAAAATGTGCTTACCTTTAACAGAGCGCATAAATATATTCATTTAAAACAGCGTGGTTTAGACCCTTGCTGTATTGAAAAGGTTCGCTAATACCCCAGTTTGCCGTATTCACAGCCAAGTATTTGATCTCCCAGATGCTTTCATTAGTTGACTGTAATGTGTGACTATTACCTTTTGTTATACTAGGGTATCATTTGTATTAAGATAGTTTAAAAAAAACCCCTTCAAACCGTTCTGGTTCAAAAATGTAGGTCAGCAGCTTTCCATTTGAAGCAAGAGTTACTCAGATATTTTGGGGTTTGTGTTACTACGTTTTCATGAGTGTCTTATGAGTACTGAAAATTATATTGTTTGGGAAAACAATTATGAGACAGAAAATGTCTCTCTCTCCTTGATCAGCTCCTGTTGATCTGCAAATAAGTACACGGAACATATTGAAAATGGCCCTATATATAAAAGCATCATCAGTGCAAATGACCGTTAGAATATCGAGACAGCTGGACAATGTGGACAACTGCAAAGATGCTACCGCTGCAGAATTTTAGGTTAAATTTTATAACCGTCTGCACACACAACATAAATCTTCAGGGGGCGGGTGGTTGGGGGTTGGGGTGGAAGGAAAAAAATCCAAAACAAGTCTTATTTCTCCGTGACAAGAGCAAACGTGACCCTGCCCTCGGCATTACGAGGCGGCAGCAGAGCACGGCGCACGGGGCCCGGGGGCGGCGTGCGGCCCCCGAAACTTTGCCCGATCCGTCTGCTCGGGCACAGCTGGAAGCGGGGCGCGAGCGCATGGCGGCCCCCTCGCCTCCCTCCCGCCGAACTGGCCCGCGCGGGGCCCCCCCGGCCCCCCAGCACCGGGGACAGCCCCGTTCCCCACCCCGCCCCGGCGGCGACAGGCGGCCCGGGGCGACCGTCGGGGCCCGCCTCGACCCCTCGGCTCGGAGCAGCCCCCGCGGGGGGTTCGGCGGTCGCGACCCCCGGCGCGCACAGGAGCGGGATCCCGCTGGGAGAGGGGGGACCCGCGGGGGCTGCGTCCCCCCTCCTCCCTTCCCCGCCATCCCGCAGCGCTGCCAGGAAAGCGGAGAGGGGAGCGGGAGCCCGAGCAAGTCCAGCGCGGAGTCCAGTCCGCGTTTTGCGGGTGCGCGGGAGCGATCGGGGCGGAGGGGGCGATGGCTGCCGGCGCTGGCTCGCTCCCTCG
>VXBA01004409.1:366884-393406 GCA_013399895.1 Serilophus lunatus | reverse complement strand
TGGCGTCAGCAAAGGGGCGCGGGCACCGGAGCGGGGCCGCCACCCCCTCGTCCTTCCCGCACCCCTCTGCACCGGTAACTCTGGCGAATGGTTCGATGGATCCGATCGATAGAGAGGCGCGATGATGGTCGCGGGCGCGGCGCAGCGCCTTTCCGGGGCGGCGCGGCGCGGTGCGGGAAGAACGCCGGCTACCGGGCGCGACCCTCGGAGGAGCGTCCGGGTCTCCTCCGCCCGCCAGGTTGGGAATTTGAATTGTGGAGGTAAACTGGCTGCAACCGTCTCCCGACAGCTGCCTCCGAGTTGACATCTAATCTGCCATCTGATTGGCTCCGCGCGCGCCATTGGGCACCTCGCGCCGCTGATGTAAATAGAGGCGCTGGAGCGGCGCAGGCACAGGAGCCCCCGCCGCAAACACCGGCACCGCACCCACCCCCCGGCCGCGGGGTCACACCGCGTGGCTCGCCTGCACATCGGCTATCTATCTATCTATCTATCTATCTATCTATCTATCTATCTATCTATCTATCTATCTATCTATCTATCTATCTATCTATCTGTCTGTCTGTCTGTCTGTCTGTCTGTCTATCTATCTATCTATCTATCTATCTATCTATCTATCTATCTATCTATCTATCTCCATTTCTCCCTCCATCTCTCTCTCCATCTCTATCTCTCTATTTCTCTATCCTCTCTCTCCCTCCTCTTTATTTTAGACTTTTAGTGCCGCGATAATTGGAGGTGGTAGGGACAAGTTATTGTGTAGTAACTGCATTCAGACGAGGATTTGTGTTCTCGGGTCACACTCGTGCTTGCTTGAAAAACAAAAACCCCAACAAAACCCCAGTAGTGTTGCAGTTTATGGATATTAACACGGGATTAGGTTTTTATTAAGAAAAAATCGCAGTACTAAATTAATTGTGTTTCTCGGTGCCTAACCTGTGCATGCCTCTTAAAAATCCCGTGTTTGCTCGCAAGCTGCTGTGGGTGAGGAAACGCCATGTATTGTACGAAGAAGGGAAGAAGGAGCAGCTCTGCCAGAGGTTGCGTTTGTTTCAGCTCTGCATCGAGGCCAGATATTTGGGAGAAAACGTGCTTTTGCGTTTGAATACTTCAAGAAGCATCAGGAGTTGTTGATCTCGTTATTTTTCTCCACAAGTGTGAGATTAGGCTTGAATTCTCAGTAGGAAAGTGAATTGTGTTAGATGGAGTAGTGCATTAGAATTTTATGGGTTTTTTTTCCCTTCAACAAGATCTTTCTATTAAGAACTGTTAAATCTTTTAATAGCTTTTAGCAGCAAGGTCTGACAGGAACAAATGCAGGTATATGCTTTTGGAGTCCTCCAATGGCTGGATCGTTCAGTAAAGTGATGAACAGCACCTGGAGAAATCACTGCTTAATACTGCAAACGGTGTATTAATCCTGAAAAACTAATAATGGAAACCCTAGATGGGCTGACTGTGTGTGTGTATTTGTCTATTTCCAACAGGCCACTCCTGTCATGTTTTCAGCTTTTATTCAGTTTCTTCTAGGGAAATAAGATTTTTTTTTCTATGTGTATGTTAATTTTTCCCTTTTTTAATTTGCAATGGTAAAAGGATCACTGGAAGCTATAAGGTAATGAGGCCTCTTATGCATAACCTTTCATAATTACTTTAAAAATATTTGCATCATTTCCTTTTAAACCCAGGTAGTTCAGAATTTATGGCTTTAAAAGCTAGGAAAACCATTGTCAGAGGTAGTACATGCTAGTTCAGAATGCTGTATTCGTGGCAGAAATTGTTTAAAGTATTTTATTTTTATTGCAGGAGTGAGAGTAAATTCATAATGTTCTCAGTATGACCCTTAGAAATACTTCCTTACATTTATGGGCTTACATCCTCTCTTACAAATTTCTTTTTTTTTTTTTCATTTTATTTTTGTACCATAGGGCTTGGCATGCAGCTTAGAAAGAATAGTCTGGCTAGACCACAATTTCTTGGATTGATTTTTAAATTGTTATTTTTTTTAACTTAAAATAATTTTTATAAAGGTAAGACATCAGTGTGTTTGTATTATAATTTTTCTATCTAACTGCTAAATGATTGAGATGAGGCATTTTCTTAGGTTTTAGATTAATATTTTGTAATGCATAGAAGTGATTGTGTCAAACAAAAAATAGTTAACATTAACTTACAGAACATAATTTGGTTTGTACTTTGTCATTTATTTTTAATTCCCATGTATCTATTGCCATGTATGTTGTGTCATTAAGCAGAGAAATCGAACCTTTTTGAAAGAAAAAATTGAAATATTAAGTCCACCATTTGAACAGAAGGCTTCCCTTTATTTTTATTTTTTAGTAATCTTCTGTTTGTGTAATCTCTAGATGTGTATACACACATTAGAATATGCTCACTTGTCATGTGTCTTTGCAAAGCAGATGTTGATTGGCCCCCACGCCTGTAAGGAACTATTGTGCTGTGAACAGGGAGAAAGGACCGACAGTAGGCTGCAACATCTGAGATGCTTGTTCAGGAAATTCTTGCCTCAGCATGGGTAATTTTTGTAATATGCAGAACCGTGGCGTCCCACTCTGAACTGACTTCTTTGTTTGTCCAGCCTATTGAATTATTTAGGAAAATTTTGCTTCCATTTCATTTAATCACCTTACCCAATTGTGAGACATGATGTAAGCTTGCAAGAGAGGCCTCTCTTTTCTGAAGAAACACACGTTTTCAAAGCAGATGAATATTGCTCGCACACATCTATCGATTTGATGGTGCAAAAGTTGTGTGATGCTGGTACTGTACCTTGGCATCCAGGTCTTTTGATTATTGATTAATCCTTGACAGCGTGCAGATATTTGGAGTCCTGAGGCTCCTTTTATTCTTCACTTGTGATTTGCACTGCAGTAGCTTAACGCATTAGCTGACCTCTCCGTGTGTGCTTTGTGCACATCTTTTTCCTTTGTGCTCGTGTGTCAGATTTACATACACCTACTACACAGAAGGGGAGAACCTGGATCTTTTCAGGAGTACCTGTATAGCATAAAGTCTATGGCAAGTTTTAGAGGAAAATCTGTCGAGCTGCTTTGAGTTTGTGTATCACTTGTTTTGCAGCAGAGAAACTCTGAATACGCCTGGTTCTGCAGCTCTTTTTATGCCAAACAGAGTGTCCGTACCGAGGGTTCTGGCCAAGCCAGGGCTGCAGAATCATGTCCTGTGCCTGAGGGCCATTAAACAGCTGTTAGTGTGGTGAATAGATTCTTGATGTCTCAATGGGAGAATAAAATGCATTTTTCCCTGTGCGTTTTCAAATAAACAGTTTAGTATTCACATAGCTTCTATTTAGAAGCAGCAAATAGCAATATTCACAGTTAGTAGCATCTCTGTATATATTACGACCATATATTTGACACTTTGTGGTTTGGTGTTCACTTATTGGTTTCTGCAGTAGTGCTTAAGCCTACAAGTTGAACAGCAGGACCCTGTGTAGGAGATACAATAAAGAAAGAGAGAGGCAAATCTGTCTTTTACTGCTCCCATCATACAAGGATTCTACAACTAAGCAGTCAGTTACTATCTTTTTGGCATAATGATCCAAATCTGTGGGGATGAAAACTAAGGCATTTAATCCATTGCTAAATATGTAAAATAAAATTTTTGAGATTACTGAGCACAATGATGCTGTTTCATTCTGAAATAGTATCTTAGTTAAAACTAGATGATGTTTGTGCAGTGAAAACCAGTCTGAGTAGCTACTGATAGATCTTCCCCTTTCTTACTCAAATATTTTATTGCAAGTATTTTGATATTATTAATGTGAGAATGGCAATAGTAGTTATTTATCCTTATGTCCTTAAGATTGTACCTGTGCCAAAACTAGTTACATTTCAGTACTTTTTCAAAATGTACCATTTATCAGGAGGCTTTGAAGATCCTCTGTGGATATGTAAAGTAGTGTTGCCACACTCGCTGTGCATGCATGCTCAAGGCTGCAGAATTTCAGTAGTATGTGTTTGTGGTAGGCTAACTTGCTGGAATATATTTTAGAATTGTGATTATTAAGGTACTTGGGAAAAAAACTTTTTTCCTTTCAATTTTGGGGCTATTTACTTAGTGTTAAATATATGTTTTGGTACGATTGAATGAGGACTTTAATTAAACTTAAATTAAAAGTATACCTTAGTGGTTTTCAAATTTGTTTTGAAAACTAGTAATAGAAAAGTTCTACTAAGCTGTGTTGTTTTTGTATTGCTTGGTGCCGAGAGAAGCAAATTAATGTAATACATGGACATCTTGTGGAGCCAATCATACTAGAGTAAAATTTATTTTAAGGAAGCCTTACCTATTAATAAATCTCAAATTACTTTTTAGCAAACCTGAAAGTGTTCTGTCCATCTGGTGTATGTTTTGTCATCCACATCATTATGTTACCCTTTTACTGTTACCCAGTCATACCTGGTCATGCTCACTTTCACACACAAATGCTGATGTGCTGGCAGAGTCCTGCGGTATTTGTGTTGCAGGTGGGCCGGAGGATTTCTGTTGTTGTACTTCCAGTTGTGAGAATGTGGCACCCAGTGATCCACCAGGAGCGCATGTCAGCTCCAAAAAAGCCAAACCTGTCCAGGGTGGTGTTTTACTGCAGTCGAGGAATACCTGTGTAAATCTGTGAACAGTGGGGACAGTAGGTGGCTAATTTGTACAAGATTGCTTTTAACTACCTTTATTTTCTCAGTAACAATATTCCAAGTACATTTGATCTTTATGCTTTTTTTATAGTGTGCCTTGGACTGGAGTGAGAAATGATTCTTGTTGTACAGAGTAGGGAAACTGAGGCACATAACATGAACTGTGCTTCAGACAGGAAAACCTTAGCACAACTAAAGACAGAGGTCTTTTGGAAAGAAATAGGGTCTTGGTGCCATAAACTCTATTTTTTGAATAAATCCAGTCTTACTGTGAACACACATTCTGCTGTGGGAGAACTTAAGTTTTACAGGCATCTATTCAGGCAAGTGAGAAGACAAATAATTGAGCGAAAAGAGGGATTTGTCTGCTGTGTCAGTACCGTCACTTTAACTAAAGGCACCATAATCTAAAATTTCAATACTCCTTGCACTGTTTTGTCATTACATACATCACGCCATCAGTATAAAGGCACTTAATTTCTCACAGAAATTATGGAATATTTAGTTGAACAAGTACCCAGGAGCTTAGCTGGTGTTGCAGAACTTGCCCTCTGATGAGTACTATACCCAGAGCACCAGTCTGTGCTGGGGGGAGGGGAGATGTGTGTGCAGGGATGTGTGCACAGATTTCCTGTCCAGTTGTTTTATCTGGCAGATACATTGTCTTCAGTTTTGAAGTGAACAGATTTGATGCAGAAGTCACAATTGTTATGTCTTGTTTACAGGTTGCTTTTCATATGGGGATTGTTCTTACTGCAAATGTGAAGTACCTTTTTAGAAAACTTTTTATTCTCAAAATAGGATGCTTACTTCATCTGAAGGTGCCTGCAGCTGTTGTGAAAATTGTGAGACCTAAGATTGTTATCCTGATGCTTTTATCAAATTTTTTCATTTGTGTTTATTAAAACCAATGTGCAATCTGTGTAGAAGTTTTGGGCATGTATGGTTTGAAAAGGTGGTGATATATTGTGCAGTTATACTCTATGCATAGTGGAAGTATTAGTTTCCTCATAAGCTAGCAAATCCAAGTCATGAAGCTGCTGAATTTCTGAATTTGTAGGGGCCAATTTCTGTACATTAGCCAGAGTTCAGTGGTTCTGCAATGAGGAACTGCTTTCGGTACAGACCTATCAGTGTGTGATCTCCTTGCAATATACTTTTTGCATTTGAGTCATGGTGGGTTTAGTAACTACATCAGAAGGACTAAGCATGTATAGAAGTATGTAATCTATTTATTAGTTTCCTTTCTCCAGTTTCAAGAACTATTAATCTTTTGCACCTGAACTTGCACAATTACCAAAGGGTGTTCTGCCTTTAGGAATTCTCTGCTATGCCCTGTACCCCATATGTTGTAGCTTTCCTAGATTTGAAAAGATACTGAATTTGGGTTTGTGATGTGGTAATGGTTTATGAAGACATCCATCTGAGTGATAGGCCCTCTGACACTTTCATCTGTAGGGCTGTGTCACTGATCTTCCCTGCCACCCTCATGAGTCTCTTTCTGACCACTGGAAGATAGGGAAGGAATATGCTGCTAATCTCTTTTTTATCTTTTTTTTTTTTTTGTAAATTAAGAAATTAAATAGCTATGGGATTTTTGTTTGTTACTAAAAAAAAAAATCATGAGAAGGGGAAAAACTTGATGCTTAAACTCCTTTTTTGTTTGTTTGGTTTTTTTAGGTGATGGTGGTCTGTTACTGATAGGGTCTTGTAAGCTCTGACTTTTGATTTTTACACTTGGGATTTTCTCTTTGTTTTGATACTTTCGGTATCTACCTACTCAAAAAAAAATTTCAGTAGCAGGAGTTTCTCTTGGATGTGATTCTGCCAAGTTACTGAATCAGTTTATTTTCCCATTAAAGACCATGTGGCCAGGTTCACTGTGAAGTTCTGTTGTTGTAGCTACATAGTTAGGTTCGGGGAATTAATTGCATCCTTGACTAATAACTGTTGTGGCAAACCCATTTACATTTAGCTTACCATCGAGGTGGGAGTGTATTTGCACTGGCAAAACAACAGCCTTTATAAGTAGCCTCTCCTGAGTGGTTTACAGGTATGGCTGTTAAGATAGAAGTATTCTGCTGAGTTTTTCAGAAGGTAGATAGTTCCACAACATATTTTGGTCACCTTTTGGAAGTGCAAAGAGGTCTGCCTTTCTCAGAAGGACCTGAAGTTTGAGCATGGTTGTTCTTTGTTTGAGTAGAAAAAGGAAATTGGTTAAAAAAAATCCCAAAAGGAGGGATCCTGTTTTAAAACATAATTGTAATCGTGTGTGCCATTGCCAGTTTGGACATGGCTTAATTCACAGACTGATTGAAGTGGAATAGTGCCTTCTTTACACAAGCAGTGAGTGGTAAGTAAATTATATGACTTCAGGAAAATGGCATTAGCAGAGGATTGGTGCAGGAATTCCCACTATCTGTCTGCTGGCTGTGTGATCCAAAGGTAGCTGGTTTCACTCATGGATACTGTAGTTTCCCTGTAGTTACTGTAGTTTTCCCCTTGCCTTATTCAATTATTTGACTTTGATGTGCAGTTTTAGTTACAGTGTAATGCAGAATAAATAGGCAGCCTAAATTCTTGTTGCATATGAATATATATAGGTAAATACTTGTTATATGTGAAGGTATCCAGCCTGCACTGTACCTTCCTCTATTTGTTTGGATGGAATCTGAAACTAGGTGTTCCCAACACTGATCATGCTATTTGGTTAGCTTGTCAGACTTACTTGTTTGTAAGCAAGATACTGAAACATCATCTCTGAAAATTTCTTTTGAAAGCACGAGGACAGGATTTGTAGTTCTTAAATTTTATTCTTTTAAAGTTAAAAATAAAGATAAGGAGGTTTGTTTTGACAGCATCAAAGGAATATGCTGGCTTATTTGCAGGCTTTGATTTGGATGGAATATATGGAGTTCTCTATTTTTTTTGTGTAGCAATTTATGCTGTGAGTATTTTGGATTTTCTTTATATATGAAATGATAGTATTGATGTCTTGCTTTCAGGCACTATTTATGGCAAATACTTGTGCTTTTGTGATTTTTTTTTATTTCAGTGTTTTTTAGTTGCTTGAAATTGCGAAGTCAAGAAAAGTGAGCATGTTCTTTAGAGCAGTTGCTGTTTTAAGATGTTTATGGATGGCCATAGATACAGGCTATTTAAAGAAATATTTCTGGAAAAACAGAGGCAGGTACCTTTGAGACTCTTAGCTGTGCACCAGCAGTCGAAAAATAATTTTATTTGGCAGTTTTACTTATATTTGAAAGTCCTTCCTTCCTGTAAACAGAATGGTCGCCTTGTGGTGCGGCAGGTAACTTCTTGGTGCCCGTGTTCAGTGGTCACCAAACGTGCCGGGAATGCGCCGGTGCCCGGAGGGTGTTTGGGTTGGTGATGCGGAGGCATTTCCCTGGCGGGGCACGGAGGTGTCCCCGGGCAGGGGCGGGGAGGGGGGGCCGGTGGCAGCGTTTATACAAGTCGCGCTCACGGAGTTCGCTTGTGTGGCATCACATGGCCCAAATATTTCCCCCTTTTCCGCTGCCAGAAGCTATCTGTTGCTTTTCAGCAGCCTCGCCGTTGGCTCGGGCAGCGGGCCAGGGCGGCCCTCCCTCCCTCCATCCCTCTCTCCATCCCTCCCGGCCGGCGGGATGCCCCGGCCCTCACCGGTGGGACCAGGAATTTGGGGGAACATGTCTGTTCTCCAACAGTGGCTCTTGACTGTGTGTCCCTTAGCTGCCTTTGGAAGGTTTTCTCTACTTTCACATCAAGGAAACAACACTGTGTGGAGTATTTCTGGCGTTTTAAGTGACACTTATTTTACATTTAAAATTGCGTTTTTGCTAATAAAGCAATATTGTATTGGTATGTCTTGCAAGTTACATTTTGGTTTACGATATGTATTTTTTTTCTTGTAAATCCTGAAGTGCTAACACACATTCCTTGTGATAGCCCACCCCACCTCCCCCCCAGCCTGGCACAGAGCCGATTTTCCTACTAACAAACTGGAGGAACTATTAATTCAGTGACATTTCTGAGATTTTTAACTTTCTGTAGGATGCTCTTTTTGTTGTTGAACATGTGGTATGCAAATACAGGGGGAAATAGTGCTACAGAGTATTTTGTTGTGGGTTTTTTTAAGTATTAAAAACACATTTTGCTTTTCTAATAAAGCCCATAACCAGATCTTTAATGTTTTGATATAAATAGCAATTACACTAGCTGAAATCCAACCACAACTAAAAAAAACCCATTTAAAATCATTTGGAAGAAAAGTCCCAACTTAATTGAACTCTTCCTTTAAAGACGAGGGGCTCATTGGGCAGCATCTGAAGCAAAGTGCCTCACGCTCTACAGTATTCTTGAAGTGCGCGAGGTGTTGATGTAGTTGCCAACATTTAAAGGGAGAGACTTTTCAAAGAATTAGCCAGGGATCTGAGGGTTACCATAGGCTAAGATGTTGAGAGCCTTATATGTAAAATTCAATAACAATCAGAATATTTTGTGGATGAATTGAGACCCTTGAAAAAATCCACATTTAGGTACAAGGACTGGTTGTCTCATATATTGAGGCAGTATGCATGGATTTGGTTGTTCGCAAGAAAGTTGCCAAATGAAGCTTTATTGAACAAGCAGTGAAGAGGGGTTGTTTGTTGCAAGATTCTGCATAGTACCCACATTCCTCCTTTTAGTTCTTCAGCTCCTTTTAATAATAATAGTGACAATAACAACACACTTTCTTATTATGAGGAAGGTTGCAGGAGCGCCTGAGTGAGCTGTTACTTTGCTACAGTGTGGTTGGCAGAATGGTGGATGCAGTCTCCTACTTTTTTGGAGATACTAATGTTATTATGTATTACCTCTCTTATGTGATATGGTTGCTAAAGGCTCTTCTTCTGTATTTTCGCTTTCAGGGAGTGGAGAGATTTATTTGTGGAACATTTGCATCCATTTCACTTCTTTTCTTCACAAAACTATAGAGTTTGTTTTGTCCAAATGTCATCTTCTTTTTTTGCTCCTTTGTCTTGTCATACTTCTTTTTGCTCCATTAAATTTTATCCTCAAGTTCCTATTTTTCTCACTTTTCAAATCATTGGAGTGATGTAAAAGCCATCCTTGTTGTCTTCTGGCATTTTAACAGTCATACGAGAGTGATTAGTGTGAACATTTATCCACGGAGAAAATCGCTTTTGAGTGACTCTGGTATCCATCCATCCCTCTGACTTGTGCTTGCTCCTCTGTCCTCCAAGTGGACAAAAGTTGTTGAGGAAAGAGTGGCAGTCAGGAAATTGTCTTCACTAGCCAGCTTCCTCTCTAGGCTCTTCTAGTGACCAGAGGTCAAATTGGATTTAAAAACCCCCAAACTACCAAAAAAACCAACCAAGCAAGCCCCCATATCCTGGCAAGACTTAACAGTCTAATCGTAAGAATCGTACAAGTAGTTACCTGTGGGTGATGGTGTTGGCACTTTTGTTTCGGGGTCCTCTGTTGCTGATTTTCCAAGTAATAGCAGACTTAAGAGAAAAGAGGGAAACAAAGGACACAAAAGGAAGCTGGAAAGTAAATGTTGATGTGCATAGTTTCTTTGCTTTTTACCTGGTGTGACAGGCGTGATTAAAAATATACGCATGTATTTGTGCAAAAGATATTTGAAAAGATGTTGCAGTGAAAACTCGGGTATGGTGTTGCTGTACATGTGGAAAGTGTAGAAAAGACGGGAACTGAGGAGGGGGAACAGTTTGCATTTAATTGTCTATATTAAGTAGTGATGTGATGTGCTAGATGCAGTCTATGCAGTTTTATAGTACTTGGTATTTAACAGATTTCTTTTAATTCTCCTCAGAAGTTTGTGGTGTAGAGAGCTGCCAGTGATGGTTGGTTGTTATTCTAAAGTGTCATATTTTATTGGAGGGGATGTATCTTTTAAAGATGCTGAATGAATCCTGTTCAAAAAGCAAGTTAAGGTTCCATTGTTCTAAGAAAATGCCTTAGTTATTCAAAGAAGAACTGAGGCAAATTTCTTCCTGCATGATAGTCTCCAAATTCTGTTGCTTTGCCTCTAAGAAGACCTAGATGTTTATTTGCAACAACTTGGTTCCTTGGGAAAAACCCAGCGTCTGATTTACCCTCTTTGTTTCTTTTCTTTCCCCCTGCTTTTTAACATTGTTTCTTTTTTCCTTTTCTTGGGGTCGATGTATTCCTTGCAGAGACGTAGGAAGAAAGTAGATGCTTTTTCGCAGAGGCTGCAGCTAGTCATGGCATCACAATAGAAGGTTCAAATAAATAACTGTGATTTCTGATGACATTTTGACTTTCTTGAAATTCTTGATCTTGCCTGTGGTTATCTGTCTTACTTGAGCAAATTGTCTCTTCCAGAGTGCTAGAAGTAGGCAGAAGTTGGTTAATATGTCCTGTTGTACACTGAAGAGGCAGTGAACATGAGGAGTATTTTTTGTTTTCAGATTTTTTTTCTTTTTCCAAATGTATATCTGATGCTGAGCATTTTGCAGCATGTTTTTGTTTGTCATTTTAATACTTGGGAATAAGCACAGAATATTTTTTTAGATCAATTTCGGTCTGTATACATTGATCAGAAAGTCCAAGTGAATATTCCTCAGAAACACAGCTTTTTATTCTGCTTGGCTTGTGAGAATCATGGACTGAAACGAAGAGCAAATTAGAAGGAGAAGGGTCAAAACACATAAACACATAGGAAAATACGTGTTGAACAAAATGGACATGTGCTTTTTGTCTAGATACCAAGCCAGAATTTCTCTAGGGAGAACAGAAGAAAACTTGAAAGCGTAATTTGTTTACTTCTGCGTTTTCCGGTACCCTTTTGTTACGGTCCTTGGGCACTCTTTTATTGAGTTTTGTGTTGCTAAAAGATCTTACACCAAAGGATGAATGTGATGGTTGTCTGAATCAAAGACTTCACTTTTGCTGAAAAGACCAGTCCCGTCCTGCTGCTTCCCATGTGTCATAAGGTGAGTCCCATCGGCTTGCTAATTTGTCTGAAAACTAATCCTTCCAGACAAGATCTGTGAATGTTCAGCTCTCAGGCAGATGATTGAGCTGATCTGACTTGCAGCACAATCTTTACAGCACAGAGGTAAGGCAAGGGAGAATGTGGCTGGTTCAGCAGAGTGTGGGGGTCAGGGCAGGACAGCCCCTTTTTGTGGCGGTACAGGCTTGTATCAGCTTAAACTCCTCTCCGGACTGGATCTTGAGCATAAAATTACTCTAAATAATGACAGACAATTTTTCAACATTTCTCTGGAGCAGGAATGTTATTCCTCTCATGAAAGGAAAGAAACTGAGGCAGAGAGTAATGTTTTTTATTTTCTGAGATGATAATTATACAGAATGCATTGATTGCAGTGGCCATATAAGCCTTTAGTGTCTTTGAAAAAGATCTCAAGGGTGGAACTCATCTAACCATATGTACTGTAGGCATTTGTATCTGATCTTGTTGTGTCTCTCTGTTATAAAGGAGTAGTCAGCTCTTGATGTGAATCATCTTATCCTAAAGTAGATGTGTAGTGCAGGTCTAATGAATCATACTCCTAAAGTTACATGTTTTTTCCCTCTCTCTAAAGAAAGTCTAAGCCAATAAGCTCAAGTGTTGATGTCAAAGGGCAGGTGAAATTAATTCCTTCCACTATTTATCGTGTTTTCAAATCATACTGCTGTATAAAAGATTTGTGTTGGAGTTCTGGCTAACTTTGTTTCTTCTCCTTGTCTTGCTAACCCATTAGAACTGGTGGCTTTCATACCCATTTCCTGTTAAGCTTGATACATTTCTATTTTGCTGGCCTTTTCATAATGCCTGTTCTCAGAGTTTTTCACACTGCTTCTTTTGATGTCTGAAATTTTTACCTGTAAGAACTCTCAGCGTTGTCTTTTTCAAGCATATTTGCAGACGTGAGGCATACTGGCAAATTTGAAAATAGCAGGACGAGTTTCCAGATCTGTCGACCTTCATGCTTAGGAATGCCATTTCCTCTGTAGCGAGATGCAAGCTTTTAGTTTGGGAATAGAGCAGCAGTTTTGTTGTCTAGATGCAGCTTCACAGTCCATTGAAAACTCTTCACCCATTGCTGGCGCTTCAGCTGTGGGGAAGTGGGCACCTCTGGAAAGGAGCTTCCCTGATGTAGTGATCCTCCTCACTGAGCAGGGGTGCTCCCTGTTCCCCCACCATTTTCTCCAAGGGGTCTGTTTGGAGGGCACCATGCAGGGCAGCAAACCCAAGGAGCACTTTGGCAGAGCTGAGAGGCTGTGCTGGGCATTGTGAGGAAGGAAGGAGCAACCTAGTCGAGGGATCTCTGCCACCAGGAGACACAGTGCTTGTGGAAGCACACAAGGTGTGTTCAATCTGCTGTGGATGTATCCAAAAACCAAGGTGATGAAACTCGATGTTATGCTGAGGGATGAAATTGTTCAGAAGGACAAAAGAAAACAAAGGGATGCCTATGCTGCAAAGAGCTCTTTCTGGCACTGTAATTTTTTCAAAATGGATAAAGAGGAAAATGCACGTTCCAAAAGGGACTTACCTGCGTGTCCTGCAAAATGGGTACCATAATCCCTAATTATCTCTAGTTTCTCATAACCTTTCTTAGTGGAAGTGTTTAAAATGCCCAAACTGAAGTATTACTGCTGTTAATAATTTTGCTAGCATCTTTGTGGCAAGATGTCAATGCTTTCCACTTTCCAGAGGCTGGTGCAACTATGTTTGCACCCTTTTGAGGGGATCTCTCTCGCAATCACAATTTATTTGGCTTAAGCTTGGGTTCTGAGCTAGGTATCCTCTGAAACGTTGCTTGCTTTCAAAAGATCTCAGGAGTCTTTGGTAGTTGTAAAGTTTGTATATCTTTTTCAGTTCTCTCTTGTAGTTTGAAGTTCAACTAGTGGCACGATTTTCAGATGTACTTTTTCCCCCTCAGTGCGTGTGAGGGGAGGAGGAGGAGGAAGCATGGCTTCCTCAAGGTTGACCGAGATTTTTTAACTTCTATAGCAAATGAGGTGAGAATGAAATTGTCAGAAGGATAGAGACTAAATTATTGCAGCACTTGACTGTTTAAAGTGGCTGGGGATGTACTGTAAAAGGTGCGAGTCTAACAGTCAAATGTGTAAGCAGCACCTTATTCCTTCCTTGTACCTGATTTCTCACCATTTGCTTTATATGATGAGGGCCCAAATCACTGTGGGAGATATCTCCGCAGTTCTCAAAGTGTTGGTTTATGATGCTTCCACCAGAAGAATTATCTATTACCGTATAAGATAGCAGAGAGAAAAGCATTTTCAAGGAAGATTAATTGAAGTAATTCATCACTTTAAAATGAAGAAGGTTCATCAAATGAAAATAAAAGCTAAGTATTTTATGTGCCTTGATTGGAATTTGATGGCCATTTGTTTTTCTAGAAAATATATGTGGACTGGGCATCTAGTGCTTTTCTACACAGTACAACTATGTGCTATAATTATATGCTATAATTATACCAATATAACTCCCTATGGAGACACTCTTATACCAGAATAAGAGTTTTCATGGTTTATCTTACTCTGCTTCCAAACCATGTAAGCTTAAGTGGGAAAGGGTACTCTTATACTGGAGGAAGTTTCCACACTGAGCTAGTTATATTGGTATAATTATGCATTTTTTTCCTTCAGTGTAGACAAGTCCCTAGTGCCTTTTCAGCTTTGAACTTTAGTTAAGAATTTCTTGGTTGTGATAAGTGTCTTAAGCATTTTTATAGTATATTTTTATAATGGGACCTGGGTATTTAAACCAATTACTGAGGCCAATTAACAGCTTCCTGGGTTGTGGTTAACAATAGGATATAAAAAGGGATCAAAATTCATGTTCCTAGCTGCTTGGCTATATCTGCATTTTCCCCCCCTCTGTGATTTTAGTGGTACGCAGCGTACAGCGCAACAGGTGGAATTGTCTGTGACTATCTAATGAGTTCTGTTTTGGACCCTTTTTGTCTCCTGTTCCTCATTATTCCTTGAGTTTTGTTGTACTGTGGCTCTAATTGCATGTATCTCTATGGATCACAGAAAGAAGTTTCCTTGATGAAGCTGAAAAAAACTGCTTCCAAAAATGTTAATTGTTTGGAGAATTGCTGAAATTTACTGATCTTCACACAAGACAGTTAGGACCATAATTGACTTGCTAAGCACAAGTTGTTCAAGGAGGAACTTGTATTGGATGCAGAGGGAGGGGAAGGTGCAGGTACCTTCTGGTATGCAGTGGAGTCAGAGGAAGGGTGATGATGTTTAAAAAGTGTGTTTGGCATGGGTGATCTCTCTCTTGCCTGGTTCAGTTAAAGGTGGATATATAGAGAGAGGCATTTATGTGGACATTGCTTTGAAGTTGACCACCTCCTGTGCTCCTCTTCTGCCCATATCTCCTTTGCTGCTTAGAACACAGAACATCTCATTCTTACATACACAGGTCCCCAAAAATAGGAATATGTAAACATTTTTTATAGTATTTAGCTCCATTTGTTACAGTATGGTGCTAATAACACCAAAGTTGTGGGTTTGATCCCTGTCTGGCCCATTGACTTAAGAGCTGGACTCAGTGATCCTTGTGGGGCCCTTAGAATTCAGAATATTCTGTGATTCTGTATTTTAGCAGTTTCTACAACTATCAATATAAATTCCTTAGAAACAGTTTTTCTTATGTGTCTTTTTTTCTCCTTAGGAAATGACTGATTTGAAAAGCATACCTCTTTTTGTCCTCTTAATTTTCTGTATCAATATCACTAGCATGTTTCTAGTGTCATAGTGTCCATGTTGTCTCATTGTGTTAGAAATTGAGGATTATTACCTCATATTTTGCAGAAATGGGAGAAGACTTAGAATAAAATAGAGGTGATAACCTCCAAATCATAGAAGAGCAAGGCTGGAAGGGACTTCAAGAGGTCATTTAATCTATCCCTCAGCTCTGAGACAGGATAAGACGGACCTAACATTCGTGGCAGATGTTGATCTGTCCTGTAGTAGTAACAGACTGAGCAAAAAGGAATTATTATTTATACTTACGCTTTCCCCTTGTCTCCCCAAAGCTTTGTGAAAGCTGAATTTGACGTGGAATTGGTGTGAGAGAATATGTGGATTCATTCAGCATTATTTCAAGTTCGAGTTATTTTTGGTTTTTGAAAACTTAATGATTTTTGTCAAAATAATCTAGTGGTGTTTGTGTATTTTGAGTGTAGCGCCCATTTTTAATTTCATCTGGTGAACTGTAATTCAGGTGTATTTTATCCTAAAATGATTATTTTTCTGTGTTGATTTTGTAACCAGTGTCTCATCTTTTTTGGCATTGAGAAATTTAGTTTAAAAAACTGTAGCATTTCTTCTTCATATTTGACAGTATTTCTAGTGTATAATCAGTTTCAGCTTTCTTTTTTTATTCAATTTCTTTTTGTGTGAAAGAGCTGGGTGAAAAAACCCCTGTGGGTAGGTCTGTAGAAGTGAAAAGGGGAAGAATGTGTTCAAGAAATGATAGTACTTGGCAGAAGAGCAGGGTTTAGCTGAAATGCCAGGTTACATACGAGGTGAACAGTTTGGCTTTAGGTAAAGATCTATTTTCTTTGAAGAATAAAGGGAATGTACGTTTCAGAATTTTACACATGGTATCTGCAGCTCTTTAATCCTGAACTGAAGTTTGCAAATGAGTGTCAAATGAGTAACATCTTTCTAAATTGAGCAGTACCTAAAATTGGAATTGCAGATACCCTGTTGCTAAAATGAATCTTTGGATTTGTGTGAACCATTTTGCCTTTTGGTTGTATCAGCTGAGAAACATCTGTCTTTGCTGTTAAATGACCTCTTCTGACTAGGCCAAGTGATTTGGATAGAATGAACTGTCTTCAGCCCTCAACAGCTGCGGGAAGGTGCTGATGTAAGTTGCCGCCTTGGAGAAGGCAGAAGAGAAAGTTCAGATGTGAATACACTCAAATAGCTTATTCAGACTTAAAGATCACGGGTACCTGTGCTGCCTCAGTGTTAATGAAGGCAGTGAT
Organism: Serilophus lunatus; assembly: GCA_013399895.1. Classification (NCBI taxonomy): domain Eukaryota; kingdom Metazoa; phylum Chordata; class Aves; order Passeriformes; family Eurylaimidae; genus Serilophus; species Serilophus lunatus. The sequence goes on along the minus strand of VXBA01004409.1, from coordinate 376,707 downwards.
TTCCTTCTGCCTTCTTCCCATTTAATTTCATTGTTAATTTTATTTCTGTTCTAGATTTGGTAATTTTAGGAAGTTGGGAATACTTTATTTTGGGTTGTGCCCAAAGGGGGCTCATTATTCCTGAAGATCCTCTCTAATAAATAAGGAAGTTTCTTTGAAGTGCATTTGGAAAGCTGTGTTGGTGTTTTTGCATGATGGCTGATGTGGGCTCTCTTAAGGTCTGGGAAATAAGAGGTGGGCACAGAAGTGGAAAGAAGCCAAGAGCTTTCAGGCAGAGAGAAATTGAAAATGTAATGGTTTCTGCTGTGGGAGAAGGGATTCGATTCTATGAATACAGCATAATCAGATTTCCTGTTAAACGATGTTTTTTAGATGAGAAATACTGAAAAAGAGGATCAGCTTTCCTACTTTCATATTTTTTCAGACTAGATGTGTCTCACATGTTAATTTTTAATTTTATTTCAAATGTTGTGATTTTAAAAGAAAATTATGATCATATATTGAAAACATATGCCTCCTTGGTATAGAAAGTTCTGTAGTAATTTTACTAAAACCAGACATTTAATTCTGAGCATCCTATATTGTCTGTTGCAGAGGTGTTCATACCTATGATTAATCCTACTTCTCCTAATCCTACTTCTCTACTTCTGCATTTACTATGTGTTATATGTGTTTGTGCTGGGATGCTCTGGGATGTTTCATAGTCTACCAGTGTCCATAGAAGGTTTTGTCTTGTTTATAGTGATTACAAAAAGAGTAGCGAAGACTTAGTGACTTCTGCCAGTTTTGAGTGAGAAGTAGGTGAAGGCACTAGGGTTAAACCAGAATTTGACCTGGTTTAAATCCAGGTCTGATTTTTTTTTTTTTAATCCCCAGTTAAGTCACAGTGAACTTCATGTTAACATCAAGACATATTTTTAACATCAAGATATATTTTGGAGATCTTCTCTGCAGAGGTCTTTGGAAGTAATTTCCAAATCTTTGCAAAATTTTACAGTATTTTAAACCTTTGGGTACTAGAGCTGATTATATTTTTAAATCAGCATAGCTTTTAAATTATGGTAAAAGAAATTATGTTGCTTACAAAATATGTTTGTATAAATACATAGATCTTGATCAGACTTTTTTATTGAAGTTAACTTTTATTTATAGAAATTAAAATTTAAACAGATCCCTTAATACTTTGAGATTCTGACTTGCTGTGTTTGTTTCAGTACAGCTGCTACATGCTAAGTGCACTAGTAATTCTAGAGTTACTTGCAGGGTGTTACCCCCACCACCTTTAAAGTGAAATTTACAACTCCTCTAGTATTTGTCCTTTTAATTCTAAAATCCAGATGCAGCATAATCCCAGGAGTGTTGTTTTGCTGTTGCAATGTAATCTTTTTCAGATGATACATGATTTAGTTGGAAACAAATTAGCAGCTATGCATGCCTAAAGAAAGCAATTTAATAAACAAGGTTTTTGTAAGACCTAATCAGAATTGTAAAATGATACTTGGGAATCAGTTACATTATACAAAGGCGCGGGTGTGAATGTAGGCATGTGTGTGAATTCATGGTTTTCAGTCGCATTGTTCTCTCAAGTAATAGAAGGGCTTTGACCTTAAGTTCACTGTTTCTTCTAATCAATAATGTAAATTTCCACTTACAGCTTTACTTCGTTCTGGTGTTTGATTTTAATTTTTATTTTTAATTTAACTACTGGAAAAACCTGTATTTTCTAATGCTTTAAATCACTTCCCTCTGGTGAATTTTTGTTTGTTTTGCTCCTTCCTAGGAAGTTAATACTGCTGACAGTGTCTTCTGTGTTGATGAGAAATGTTATTATAAATGCAAAATAATCAAGGCAGGTACTTCCCAAAATTCTCTTGCTCCAGTTCCATAATATTGGTTTGTAGCCCCAGATTCATTACCTGTTTCTAGTTGACCCTTGGGCTGAGCTGAAACTGCTGCTACATCTTTAACTGGGACACTGGATTTTTGTGCTGTTCAGCCAACATGATACAGAGATTGTTATGGAATGATGGTAAAAAAAGATGAACTGGTTAGTTTTCAAGTAACTATTAATATTTTGCACTATTTACAACAAAGTTTTTTTCAGCCTCTACGGGAAATGGTTTTAATGTAGAAAATATGTTGCACAAGAAGAATTTCTTGGCAGTTGAAGAAGTGACAGGGCTTCTGTTACGGAGCTAAGTTTGCCTTCCAATTATCCTGATCCTAAATATATCCGTTGGGAATTTTGTATATATTGGCTCCAGCTAGGGGCTTTCCCCTGTTTTCTTATATTTAATTAAGACCATTTTATAAAAAAAAAAAGTTAGGCTTGAAAAGAGAAAATGCTAGATTAATGAATAAACTACCTGCTATGAGCTTAGAAACCGAGAAATACATAAAATCAGTGCTTTATACTTCTTTTTAGTGTCCCAGTCTGCTATCCCATGTGAGTAGGGTGACTGTTTTTTTCCTTTTTCTAAACTTCACTTCCTGGCAGGGCAGAAGGATACAGCTCTTAAAACTCTGGCAACCATTTCTTAGTGTGGGCAGAACTTTCTGAACCTCCCTTTAGTTGCAATTTCATGTTATGGCTATGAAAAAGGAAAACAACTGACTGCTTTTGTTTGCATGGTGGAGTTTTCCATTCTGCTACCCTTTTGTGCCTCTTTATTCCAGTAACCTGTAGATTTTCTAAATGGCATTTGTTTTGGTATCCCCCTGTCTGCGTCTCCCCCCCTCCTGGTTTTATTCATTATGAACTCTGACACCTGCAAAAAGAGAAGAAAATTGCATAAAGCCACTAAAGGGGCTTTGCAGGGAGAAGTGGAAGATAATACTTGACAGCAATCAGGGACGAGAGTAAGAGCTGGGGGCTAGGAATAGAATAGTGTTTTCTAGAGTATCCGCTAGATTCTAGTGTTACCTGGACTCTGACTTATTCTGGAGTTGCATTCTGGTGAGGTCAATTACAAATACCAGCAGTAAGTATAATTTTGTTTTTGAAGAGCTGTCATGTGCCTTTTTTTTGTAATAGTGTAGTCTCAAAGCATGGCCTAGAAATTTTAAATATGCTTCATGCAGGACCACCTGATGAAATCTAGAGTATAAGGTTGAATTTGAGCAGTTGAGATGGCTTATTTTTGAACTTATCTTAGAAATAGGTGATTTTTTTTCCAAGGCATTAATACTGTTCCAAGTGATCTTGCAGAAATTTAAGGCATTTCTTTTTTATTTATTTTTTTTAAAAACGTTTCCAGGCACCTTCCTTTTGAAGGTGGGGTTTCTGAGAGTTTAGAGTACCTTGTTACAGCCTAGGATGCAATTTCTCCTTTTTAAAACCTTCTAGAGGTTTGGGCTTTTTTCTTCCCTTAACCTACTGTTTCTGACTCCTAGTCCTTTTTCTTGTTGATAATAGCTGATATCAGTCCCCCCCCAAAGCCTTCATGTCTCCTTCCATGTTAAAAGTGCATATAATACTTGTTATGAGAGTGAAAACTCAGTCACAGAAAGGTGAAGTGTTGCGCTCATGTTTGCACAGCAGGTCAGCTGCTGAGACAGGAATAGAAGTCCTGTCTTATGACTCAGTGCCCTAACCACTGGCCTGCGCCGCCTCTCTGGAGCGCTGGTCTTTTCCAAGAATATAGTAGTGATGGGGTATAGAAGTAACTACAGCAAATATAGGAGCCCTGCTTCCAGCTCTGGCAGGGCTCTCAGGCTTTTAGATGTACTGGGGGAGGAAGAAACCTTTCTGAAGGAGCTCCCAGATAAGTTTTGTAACGTTAAGGTTTGCTTTGCTTTGTTTAGAAACTACAACAAAAAAAATTCCGTTTGAAAAGAGCTTTGCAGAAGGTTTTGGATGTGGAAAAAAGTTCCACGTGTTTGAAAGTCAAACTCTGCTCTACAAATAACCTTAAGAGCGGCCTATGATTAAATCTTTTGTATATTCAACAACAAACTCATTTTATGCAACCACAACTATGATAAAATTGAATTAAATGAACTTGCCTCTAAGAAAAGAGACTGAATAGCTGAGTAGTGCATTATTCAATGAATGGAAAACAGGGAGGCTGGCTGAAACTGCTGGGAAATGGTTTTAACATTCTATCGGGCTAAAGAGCAATTCTGTGAAATCACTGTATTTGTTTCCCCCCTACCTCCCCGCCCTCAATTTTTAAATAGCAGTGCTCTTCATACTGTCAGAATTCAGTGTTGTGACACCCCTACTCAAAAGTTATGACAGCAGTGTAATGACAGCTACTGCCTCTTGAGAATCAATCAGGCAATTAATTTTGTAAATGAAATGCTGATTATACAAAGCTTCACATGAGAGGCCCAGTGATTAAAATCAATTTAACAAATTGTTTCAGGTGGGACTTGATTAATAATTTGCCATAAATGCTGAGGATATATGACCAGCATACCTTTTTGTGTGTGTGTGTGTTAATATAGAACTATATATAACACTTGGAGTGGAAAAAATTTGCAGCTAACTGTAGGTACTTCTGGCTTGTGACCTAGATGTGACTGGTTATACCTTTTTGTGGGTATGCTGTCCTCCCCCAGTGTCCGTAATGTCACTTCCTCAGCTGGTGTTCTCGCCAGCAATTAAATACATCTAACTTTTAATTTTATTTCTGTGAATAAAGCCAAGTAGCTGAAAAAGTGCATTCAGTTCCACTTTTATATTTATTAGATTTAGGAAGATTTTTTTTTTTTAATTTGAAGTGGGTGTGGGATTTCTTTCATTTATATCTCTTCCCCCCCATCACTTACATTTAGGACTCTGTGTATTTTCCCCTCCTACTGCAATACTTTTCTGCAGGGAGCCTTCCTTCAGAGCTCCCCTGGTTCCACTCAGGGCAGTGCTCTGTTCGTTGGCTGACAGACTATTTTTAGTACATCCTTTTCTGTCCATCTCACTCTGTGTTTGTGTAAGAGCTGTACAAAGTAGGTAAGGGAATTTTTTTTTCGAGTTCCAGATGGCAGCCATGCACAGTGAGTGAAGGTGTTTACTTGTCTAGGAAGCCGAGAACCTCATTGCCAGACAAAATAGAAGTAACTGGTGTTCTGGGTGGGGCTTTGCTTTTTTTAACATACAGTTTTCTGGGTTTATGAATGGATTTTCTCTTCCTAGTTGAGCCGCGGTGTTGGTACCCGAGGAGGCCTTAGGGCTGTGAGACATCCAGTGGTAAATCTAGCCTGAGAACTTTAAGATACTATTTCACCTTGCTGTCTGCTATGCTCCCCTGCTGCTGGTTGCTATTCCAATAGCAGGAGTGGCAGGCTGAGAGCCGTGCCCATGTCTCACATGCTCCAGTGCCAGAGCTGTCGTACTGGCGCAAAACCACTCAACAGAGATGGTTTTAGGTTCAGATGCTGGACTGTGCATGGAAGTAATTAAAGTGTGGGCGTGATACGGCGGCATGTGGGAAAAGCTGGTGGAATGAGGGACATGTATAGTTGCAGGTAGGTTTGCTAAAAGGTATCTTCAAGGACCATTGTTTCCGCTGCACTAGAAATTGTTGCAAACTTGCTGAGGAGGAGAGTAAAGCTTCTGCACGCCTGAAGAAAAGTGGTCTGTCTCCTCTGTATGGGTCATCCAAGTTGGAGAAAACAAATCTAAAGACAGGAATATAATTCTTCCTGGAAGAGGTTTGGAATTAGGAAAGTGGGTTAAGGAGAAGACTGAGTGCTCAAGCGTGATGAGGACAGATGACACACGTTCAGTTGAGTTCAGAGTAACCTATTAGCTGTATGTTAGTAGTTGGCAGAGACAAAGGCAACTTGAAGGGCAGCAGTTCTGAGCTGTGTATCCATATGAACTTGTCAGAAACCTGATAGTTCTGGCCATCAGGTGTGCTAATGTGTATAATTGCTTTTTTATGTTGTCTTAGCCTTCTGGTGCACTTGTAGTGGCAACTGAAGAGGTAAATTGTGTACTTCATTAAAACTAGGTCTGTTTTCTTTGCTAAGTTTGTTGTGATTTGTTCTTTCAGTAGTTGCTTAGGTTTATCTGTGTGCAGAATAATAACTAGAGAATGGCTGACTCACTGACCTTCTAGTATTTGGGTTATATTAAAGAGGACCCAGAAGAAAACTGAAAAACAGTATATCCTTCTCCTCTACCTTGCAGAAACAGTTGCTTGTATAAATTATGTGTAAATGTTCTAGGGGAGTTGTAGTTGATTATTTGTAGGGCACAGCTTTGATTTTTCTTTCCCATTTTAATTACTTACTTTCTGTTATGAGTGGGAAATAATCTTTGCAATGTCTCCCTGCAGCTGAAATCAGACAGTATGAAAAGTCTTTAAGACAAAGGAAACGGCTATTTTTGTTACATCTCTGCTAGTTTATGCTTCTTCATTTATGGGATTTTCTTTCATCATAGGCTTATGCTGAACTGAGCTTTTTGTTTTTGCTTATTCCTTGTTGTGTTTATGCAACTGCCTTTTTTAATTTTAGTTAAGTACGCATAGTATGTTTCCTATTTAAAAAAATAGGAAGTGTGTTTGCCAGTCACCTTTCAGGCTTTATTATTAACAGAAGTCAGAATTTAATGCTATACATTTATACATTTTTCATAGTTGCTTGCAGCTTTCTTAAATGGATATTTAAACAAACGTAACAAGAGTTGTGTTTTGATACTCCCACTTTTGTCGTGTGAGAATGTTGGCTGAGGCATCCTTGTACATGTTCATACAAATGATGGCATTATCTAGGAATGGATTATCTTTTCTCCGGTTCCATCTTCATGCCAGCTGTGTCATTGTATTGTAGTGAATACTTGTGATTATCTCTAGTGATAAATTTGTAACTTGGTGCCTGACCTAGAGTTGCAAGCTCCATGCCCATCTTTCTTGGAATGTTGATAACTGATTGTCAGCTGTCTTTCTTAGGAGGTTTCAAGAAATGCTTTGGTTTTTATACAGAGGCAGATTTTTTTTTCCTTCTTATAGAGGCAGAAGCTTTGGCTGCAGATAAATAAATAAACAAAGAGTTATTGTATTCAGTAGCTCTAGGAGTTTGAGGGGAAGCCTTCTTGAGAGTGTTGAGTTCATGTTGTTTTGTTACAAGCATAAATGATGGAGCATTAGTTGGGATGCTCTGTGGCTTATAGTTGTTTTAAATTGCAGTGTTTGCTGTTGTCAGCCAAACCAATGCCTCTTTCAATTGTTTTTGTTTAAACAAAAAAGCACTTTCACTTGAAAAGTAGTTATATCGCTCATGTGAATATTCGTGTAGTGAATTGCACTGTCTGCCTGGTATAAACACTACCATCACATCCAAAGCCCACTGTGACTTTAGTAAAGTGTCTCCCTCTCATCCCTGCCTTGAGACTTTAGTGGTGGAGTTCTTCGTGGCATCTTTAAATGGAAAAGTTAATTGGGTTTTGGGACTGTGACTGGTGTTACTCATATTCGTAAACATCTTCACACATTTCGTTGAAACACTAATTGGTAAGTTAATAGTGGTTATATATAATGAGTACATAACATCAGTAATACCTTAAAAGGAAGAGCTGATACATCTTGGTCAGACTGCTGCTCAAGTTACTGTATTGTGCAACCTGCCTCAGATCTCAGCCCAGACGAGATAACCAGGAAAGCACTGGTTAAATGACAAGAGAAAATTATAGCATTTTTTTTCTCTCACTTTAGAAAAGGTAAAATTGAATCCCCAAGTACTTCAGGGTGAGGTGATTTATTGCATTATTTTGGATGGGAGGAGAGCGGAAGTGGTAGTGATACTGCATTTACAAGTGGATGTAGAATATTAATTTTTTCACTTCTATATACAGCAGGAATGCTGAGTTTATGCATTCTTTTACACAAAACATTGAAAAAAGGAGCAGATAGCAGAAAAATCTTGTCAGTTACTATCTGTAGTCAGTGTAGGCTTTTCAGTGTCCTACTGTAACAGCTGGACTGGCCCTACTGAAATCATTAGCAAACCTTCTGTGGAGTGTTTTAATGCGCTCACAAAGCACATAATAGGCAAGGACTCTTATGAAATACTCTGTTCTCACAGAGCCTGATAGTACATGTGCAAATGAATCTTATACTGACACAAGATAGGCACTGAAATAAATGGGTTATAAATTACAACATTACTGTGGACTGAAGAAAAGAACAAGACCTGAAGTATTTTGGGGAACTGAAGATCTACGCAAAGTTAAAATGAAATGCAGCAAGTTGAAGAGGAGGTGAGGAAGAAGAAGCAAAAAGCAGAATCCATTTAGGCTTGCCTGGCAGAATATAGCAGTAAAAAATAGCATGAGCAAACACTCGATAAATTGGTAAAAAAGTAATGTGTATTTTGGGAGTAAAATAGCTCTAGAGAAAAAAAGGATGATTCTGTAAAGGAAGGGAAAGGCAACAAATAGATATTGATGATTGCATTGACACTAAAATAAAATCTAATAAGTTATTAAAACTTTCATTACATCATGTAATAGAATTAAGTAAAGGCAGGGAAGATGTGAAAATATACACATCATCCATTTAGGGCCAAACATGTGCGATAAATTTTAAAAGAATGTGATGCAGTTAGAGCAGTGCTGTAATTTTAGTAAATGTTAGAGAGCAGGTGTGGAGGGGTAGGCTTACGTTGCCTACAGCACGAAGAGGTTGATTCTTGTCATAATCATCCTGTCACTGAAAACCTGTCGTTGCAAACTGCTGAACTGATACTAAAGAAATACTGGAACTTAATAAATGTTAAAAGAACCTTCAAATAAGATCGTAGTATGTCTGTCTCGATTAACAACTCCCTCTAAATGACTTTTCAAAATGTCACGGATGAGAGAAACTTGCTGTAAAAATGAAACCTGGAAGTTTAAAAGAATGCTAAAGCTAAAGACTGCATGCATTGAAGTTGGAAAAAGTTACACTGAATTTTGCAGCTTTGCTGTATGGGGGACACAGTACCTGATGAGCGGCTCTTTTTTCTTTAAGTGTATGGCTGCAGATCTTTCTCACTGTATACTGTTCTGAATACAACATTTTTTGTTTGTTAGAGAGTTTTCAGTGGTATTGATCATGGACGTTAAATTCTAAAAGAGATTTTTTTTTATTATTCTTATTTTTTTCATTTTCTTATTTTTGCAGATGGGAAACTGAGGAGCTGTAGGAAGTTGACCTAGTTTTGAGAGCTGTAGGTCAAATTTTTTAAAACGCACAGCCTCTGGGAACACCTTCAGAGCACATCTCTCATCAAATTTAAAAGTAGTTGCAGTTGTAGATATGCAGCATTTCCCAGGCAATTGAACCCCCATGATTTCAAGCCAGGTGCAGTAAACTGGTAAATTCTGAATTTTTTTTTGGTTTCTTGAAAAACTATGGCAGATGCAGAAGTAGAGTCAATTTCCACCTCAGCAGTATACAGCTACTTTAAATGGTAAGACATTGTCTGCTTTCTTCACTATCCGTGTGATTACACACAGAATTAATAAGGTTGGAAAAGACCATGGAGATCATCAAGTCCAACCTTTACTTAGGTTAACAACCTACCCAACATCAGTCTAACATCTATACCATCTAAACCATTTAAACCATCTAAACCATACCACTAAGTTCATCATCTAACCTATCCTTAAACACATCCAAGGATGGTGACTTCACCACCTCCCTGGGAAGCCCATTCCAGTGGGAAATCACTCTCACTGTGAAAAAGTTTCTCCTGATATCCAATCTAAACCTCCCCTGACGCAGCCTAAGACTGTGTCCTCTTGTTCTGTCATTGGGAGCCTGGGAGAAGAGACCGACCCCCGCCTGACTACAACCTCCTTTCAGGCAGTTATAGACAGCAATAAGGTCACCCCTGA